>BQKZ01003340.1:26869-63094 GCA_036244855.1 Temnopleurus reevesii
GCGGCATCAAAAGTCTTCAAGGCCAGTTAGGGCATTGAAGATAGTCAGTATGGCATCTAAGGCTAGGCCTGGTCTTCCAGTACCTCAATTAATTTATGCCCTGCTGTACATTTCTATTTTTTTTAATATAATTGATGAATAATGATTATTCAATATCCTTCCTCTACAGTTTCTCCTTACAAGTGTAAGCTATGTGACCAATCGTTTGAAAACCACCAGGCTCTCTCGGTGCACGAATTCAAGCACAAAGTAGCCCGCTGCAGCTGTGAAATGTGTGGAAAAAGCTTTACAAGTAAACTCCAATTGGAAACACATCTCAGAACACATAAACTCTCAGGAAACCAGTCTAAAAACTCTTCCAAATCAAGTCCACCAGACCCTTCTAGATTGACAAGTAACAGTGGAAGTAGTAGTTTAGATGGAACTCCGAAAAGCTCTTCCATGTCGAAAAACTCATCTGTTTCTACGGGCCATGGTATGGATGGGGTTGGAGGTTCACAGAAGAGAGTGGCTCACCTTGGCTCAGGGTTGAAGCAGAAAACGGACAAAGAAGAGGAAGTTTGTGAGACGGAATACTTCTCTAGAATTCGCATCATGTAAGTAAATTAGGGTTTTGTCTGATAATCAGTTTTGCATGATTTCTTTCATATTTAAAAAAAAACAACTATAATCCTACTATAGAGACAAAAATCTAAGACATAATTATGGTATGAGATAATCTGCCTGAGCAAGACATTTGTATGGACACTTTCAATCAAGGCTTAATGAGAAGTGTTCGTCTATCAAATATACTCTTAGCGACGAGTTGGTAGCTTTGCTGTACTTCAGCAAATTAGAGTAAGGCCTACAGATTAGTAAGAAGTAACATAAGTTGAAACTGCAAGATTTGTATTAAAATTGTCCATCATTATCAACCTCCCTCCATTCAAACCCAACAGACCCTAATCATTGTTGTTGAAAAAAGTTGGGGAATGTGATTATCTGTAGCTCTTACTAATCCATTTGGTCTAAGGCCACAGAAACAGATACATGTAAAAAGAATAGGCTGCACAGTTTACAAATAACTTTACTTTCTGAGCAAAGTTGAAACCTGATATGTATTGGAAATGCTCCTTTTAATGTTCGGGTGAGCAAAAATCTTTTGGTGTTCTCTGCTGTGGTGAAGGAACATGCAAGATGTTGTCTATGGCATCCTGAAGATATTATTTTTCATTCCATCTTTTTGTTTGATGATCAGAAATCCTCTGGTGTCATCCGCTACAATGAAGGAGAGGATGAAAGATCGCAAGATGTTGAGAATGAGCATCCTGAATCACTACTCCAGGACGGGGTCGATGGATGGGGACTGGGTTACCATGGGTGTTCTTATCCGCAAGATATCAAAGATGGATTCTAAGGTAGGACATGTTATTATTTATTCCGCATCCACTATGACATTGGAGCCATTAGGGATTGTTTGTGCCAAAGTGAATGCTTAAAATGTAGATTTTGTGAATGGTTTTGTGTCTGTGTAATTGAATGTGTGTTTCACGTTTATTTTGGGAAAGTGAATGACTTACATCAGGAATTGATTGCTCGGGATGTGAGATTGAATGACTGATTCATAGAATTGAAAGGCCAAGGTGCAAAATGTAATGCTAACAATGAAGAATTGAATGCCAAGTGTATGAAAGCCCAATATATAAAATCTAATGACCAATGAATGAATTTAGAAAATCAAGATGGAATTATTCAAACTGTGAAATTCAATGACTGGGATACACTATGAATGTTAAAAATGCAAAGTTTAATTCCCAAAGTATGAAAGCCCAATGTTCAACATTTAATAACTAATGAATGAATTTAGAAAATAAAGATTGAATTCTGCACCAAAATGTGAATTTCAATGAATGAGGTACAAACCGGATGCTCAAAATTCAAAATTGAAGGACGTAATTTGGACAATAAGTGATTGAATTGAATTGAATAGAATTGAATAAACTGTTCAGCAATTTGAAGAATATACCTCAAACTTTGAAATGTTATAGAATTAAAAATCTTCAAACTTTTTAATTTGATTTAGGTATAAAATGCAATTTCCGCTGCTCTTTAATTTTCGATAGGGTAAGCCGTTCAGTATCTGGACGCTGAATGACCTCAATGCTCTGGACGAGAATGTCACCCTCTTCCTGTTCGGCAAGGTTCATGAAGAACATTGGAAGACAATAGAGGGCTCTGTGATCGGACTTCTCAATGCCTCTATCATGGAGAAAAGAGAGAATACAAATTATAAGGTAAATTGTACTGGAATGTTTGTAGAGTCACCTTGTGGGCTTGACAATGGGGAGGGGGATTGCACGAAAGAAAGTTTCATGAAGAACATTGGAAGACAGTAGAGGGCGCTGTGATTGGACTTCTTAATGCAACTATCATGGAGAATAGAGAGAATACAAACTATAGGGTAAATTCAAATTCATTTGAATGCTCCTAGATTAGGTAGATCAGAGGATTTGTTAATGGGGGAGGGGGGATACTAAATAAAGGTCCATGAGGATCATTGGACTTCGCAATGCAACTATCACGGAGGAAAGAGAGAATATACAATTTAAAGGTAGATTGTAATTGTATGTTACTCGGGTTTGAAAATTGGGGAATTGGTGGATTGCATGAAAGAAAGGTGCATGAGAAATGCTCTAAATCAGTATGTACATGTAGAAGGCTCTGTAATCACAAAATATGACCATGGAGAAAAGAGAGAATACAAACGAAATAAATTTCGTTTTCATGTTTATTTATCTTAAAACTGTCTTTATTGCATGGTAACTTTTACCAAATGTATTTTTTACCATTTTATTATGATTATCGGTGAGAGGAATTTCGCAATGTAGTCAATTTTATGCACTTCAATTGATAGAATGAATATGATCTGCAGTGCTTGTTGCTAGGTTGGACAAGCAATAATGTTTGTTACAAGTAACAGCCGCAACATAGTTCAGATATTTCAGTCCAAAATCTTATTTACTGTGAGTTCAAAGTTATGGATGTTTCTTCGAATGGAAACGTGTGACCAACTACCGAATTTTGTTGAAAATTAGCTCATTTTTTAATTTGGTGATTTGCATACATCTTATGTTGGTACATCTGTCAAACATTTGTACGAAACGCACTTTACGCCAAAATTATGCATAAAACTTGAAATGCTAGTAAGCAGGCCAAGAGAGCACTTTTGTAATATTATACATGCTTCTTTGGCAAATGCACAATGACAGACTATTTGTTTCCCTGAAATACCAAATAATCGTATTTCAATAGAAGGAAGGTAGATAGCATGCAATACGTTCTGTTACGTAGGTAAAGTTATAATGTCTGACCAAAATACATGTACAAATGTTAAAGTATGCAATAAAGATATAAATCATGAAAGTGATCAATAATGAAGAGGTCAATAAGCCACTTTCGTAATGAATTCAAATGTTATGCATGCTTCTTTGTCTAACGCACAATGACAAGGTATTTGTTGACCTGATATAAAAAAAATTGTATTTCAATAGAAGGAATGTGGATGCCATCAGTCATTGTTGCTAGGTTGGTCAAGCAACAATGTTTGTCCAACCTAGCAACACTAATGTATGCAAGTTGCATTCTGACATTTGTACCCTCGTTATTTTTTGACAGCTGTCAAGTACATGGTTCGTCTTAAAAAAAACGTGAATAAATTTGAATACACTATGAAAGTGGCCTTATATATATTCTAGAATATCTAATATTACAAGCTGGACTCCAAGTTTTGCCCCCAAAGAAAGAATTTTCGTAAAGTAAAGTTACATCGCCAAATTTTTTAAATAAAAAAATATGTGTTCAACTGATCATAAAAGAGCATTTCAATAGATTTTATGAACATAAACTGCATTGCTTGTTGCTAGGTTGTTTTTCCAAGTGAGCAACACTGATTAATGTTATAAACCACTTTTGTATTGTATTCAAATTTATTATTTTGCCCCAAGGCAAACTATGTATGCAGCTGTCAAAAATAATGAGAGTACAATAGTCAGAATGCTATTGCATGCATTAACATTGCTAGGTTGGACAAATATTGTAGCTTGACCAACCTAGCACAACCATTGCAAGCTACTCATATTGCTTTTATTGAAATAAAGAGTATCATATTGATCAGGTGATTGTGTGCTTGAAAAAAATGTGAATAAAATTTGATTACATTACAAAAGTTGCATTTTCCATTCAGACTATTGTGATATAAATGTGTGTTGATAGATGAATACCTAGCTTTTCTTCAGGCAAACATGAATAAGTAGGTTCATGAACAGAAACAACCCCGAAACATTCCATGTTTTGTCATTCAATTCTGATGAACGGGTTTTTTTAATACCATGCAACTATGTTTTTTGGAAAGAAACATGCTTTCAATAAAATGGCCCATATACCACTTACGTAATGTATTCAAATTTATTCTCTTTTGCCCCTAGACAAACTATGTATTCAGTTAGTCAGAATGCTATTTGCATACATTAATGTTGTGGACTGGACAAACATTGAAGCTTGACCAACCTAGCAACAACCTTCTGCATGCTATCCACATACCTGCTATTTAAATAAGATAATTTTATATCCGGTTAACAAATAGTTTGTCAATTTGTCTTACAAAGAAATGTTTGATTGATTTGATTTGATTACAAAAAGAAAATCCTGTATTTAAAAGAATACCACATGTGTGACAATGCACAATGTTAAGGAGCATGCATCAATTTGAATAATATTGTAGGCCAAATGGCTAAGAGGAGTGTTTATTGTTCTGCTATCTTCTCTATGAACACAAATGTTGTTTCAGCTCTTTACAATCTATTTTTTAACCTAGTGAATATCAGAAGATAGGCATATGTGCACTGTAAGCATAAGGGACAAAGGACTTAGACAAAGTAAAAAAAAACACTTAATAGATTGATGAACACAAAAGAAAATACCTTCTCTCTCAGTTTACTGAACAGGCGCTACACCAGTTTGTCATTTCTCTGTAGAATAAGAATGAAGGGAATTTCTTTTGTGTGCATCTCAGTGTTGTGAATGCTTGAAGGGAAGTTGTTTGCTTTGTCCCAGTCTTTTGCCCTCACTGCTCATAGTAATGTTTATCAAAGCAGGGAGGCTATTTGCATTCAACAAACCCTTTTCTCATTGTATTCAAATTCATTCATGTTTGTCCCTAGACAAACTATGTATTCAATTTGCAAAAAATAGAGAGTACAATAGTCAGAATGCTATTTGCATACATTAACATTGATTGGTTGGACAAACATTGTAGTTTGACCAACCTAGCAACAGCCACTACATGCTTACCTCATTCCTTCTATTCAAATGCGATTATTCTGTATCAGGTGACGAAATAGTTTCTCAGTGTTCATTTGACAAAGAAGCGTGCATGAAATTAGAATACATTACAGAAAGTGATCTGTTCAAGCTGCATGCTTCATAGCATTGCCTTGAGTTCTTAATTGGGTTTTCACATTTTCACAAGCCATACACAGAGCTGCCAACCAAAATCCGTATTTTCCTTCCCTTTCGTTTTCTTATGGAGTACTTTATTATATGGCCATCAGTAAATAAGTGATACATTGTTATGTCCACAATACCACCTCTTTGTACCCTTGAATCAATGGTATCAGCTGGAAAGCATCTGGAAGCTATTTATAAGATCAAGAGGTATGACATTTTGTAACAGCAAAACATTCATTTGATTCACACCCTAAATCAATAAAAAGTTTATGCCGGTGGATGATAAAGCGTTTTCGCGGAGAAACAGGTGTGTTGGATATATTCTTCTTCTCTTGTAAATTGAACTTGAATATCTATTCATTTGAACACTCCCTTGCTATGTGTAATAGAGTTGAAATGTGGAAAGGAATCCGTACTGGTTGGCAGCTCTGCATACAGTCAACTGGGTTCTTGCCACCAGTTCCAGCCTGGATATTGCACTGTACCTTTGGTTGAAAATGTTGTATTTTTTGCTTCGATTATCTCTGGCCTGTTTAGCGATATATTATGTACAGATACTTGTTTAGCTACCAAATGATATTGAGAAGCATCCTATGTATTCTGTTCACCCCATTTGAACAGTATACTCTCTTTAAAAAAAAAAATTGTATTCCAAATTTTGTGTCATAGTGAGTCAGAGTGCCCTCTGAAATTGACAAATTACATGTGGTAGAAATGTCCCAAAAGGGACAATATTTCTTTGATTAATACCAGTAGTACTATAACTGAATAACCCATGGTGTTCAAGAAAAAAAATTCTAAATGCAAATTGGGATTGAGTACAAAATTAGGTATATTTTCTTGGTCATATTTTCTTGTGAACCACATATTTTCTATTGGCCAAATCGTGTTATCTGTCACCACCATCCTTTTGTGTCGGTGTCTGTGCGTAGATTTTATGTACAAGTCAATGCGAGAGGCTATCTGTCGCCAGCAATGAAGAAACGGATGGCAGTGAATGGAGAGGTGACAGATAAGAAGATAATGCCTTTCTATTTCATGCCAAACAATTTTTTCTGGATATTCCATCTCCAACAAAAACGTTTTACCAGTGGTTCATTATTCTTATATGAAATATCAGGTGATGCTCTGTGTGCTCTGTGTGCCAGAGTTCAGAGGGCCCAGGTCAAAGTTATAAATAAATGGAAAGACATTAAAAAAAATTACATTAAGCAGATTGTCACATAACTAGACTATGAAAAGACTTCAAAGATGCAGGACCAACAATTTCAGGAATGACTTTCCAATATGTATTTGCTCTCTTTATTTCCTTCGAAGGATTCGGATAAAGTGCAGCTTCGTGTGGATCATCCACAGAAGATTCTCCTCATGGGCAAGTCAAAGGACTTCGGCAGATGCAGGTCAACCAAAAAAGATGGCCAGCCATGTTCGCAGATCGTCAACACGTAAGAAATCTGACTCTCATTTTTAATCTTTGCTATTTTCAGGGAAACATTTTGCAACATGAGCTTTAATGAAGCCGGATGCATTTTTCTTTTCAAATAAATATTGTTGAAAACAGGGGTAAACAAATTCTTCTGCTTATTTACTTTTTTTTAATGGAACTTTGATGTTAAATCTAATATAACACTTTGCAAATATGTTCCTTGATTACCTTGCTATTTTATAATTGTGAGAAAAGAAATGAGTTGAGTGCCTGTTGACAATTGGCATTTAAATGATGATTATGAAAGAAGTTTATACTCAATTGTTTGAATCATTTGTCACGCCAACTGATTTCTTAATACCAATGTAATATTAGTTTCTGTAGTATTTAGTAAATCAGAAAATTTCATTTATAAATATTTTGAATTCTGTTTTTTGATCTTCTCTGCAGGAGTGAATGTCAGTACTGTTCATATCACGTACAAGCAGAGTTCAAGAAAGTTGGATCAAAGAGAACGGACCTCAGCTCATCGTAAGTACCATCACGACCCTGCATGCATCTTAAAGACTATGACAAATTTGCATGCCCATGCATTTCCCCTTTGATTCATGTTCCTGAGCTTTGGTATAACTGTGCTTCAAGCAGCATAATGAATTTATTCCGAATTATGGAAGAAATAAGAATTTGAATAATTTATATTTGCACTTCAAGGAAATTGCGTCTTGGTGTGTTATATTAATCAATTCCTGTGTCAAAAAGTATATCTAGGCAAAGGATATAATTCTATTTCATAATACAAATGTATCTGTATTCTAGCCATCATTTATGCCAATAGAGTGTAATGAGGATGGTGAAAATACGAATTGATAGTTCTGGCCTTTCCAAATTTGATAATTGCTAGTGACAGTTTTGCTATCTTGGTCTTATATCTTCCACATACTATTTTTACGATCGCCTGTCAATGTCATTGCCAATCAGAGGTTGATGAATTGGCAACCATAGAATTTTACAAATCGTAGGAGCCGTTGACATCAGTTTGCCAATAACCTGAAAGTGCTGGGCCCTAAAAACTGAAAGTGAAAAAACCTCACCGGCATTTACCAACCAAGGATGCATATTGAGAACTTTATTATTTGTGTTTCTTAACTTTTAATTGCAGATATTCTGGTATAACTCCCAAATCCTTCATGAAGAAACTGCAGAAAGATAACGTCTTTTATGGAGGACAGAGCATGAGTATGCCGAGGTAAGGTATCCCCTCTTTTCTATCTTCTGTTTATGTTAAGTATACAGTCAGACCACCCTAAAATAGTGGATCCTGGTATCACTTTTACAACAAATTGACAATCGATAACTCATTGAGAGGACATTAATCTATCTGGACATCTGTCCGAAAGTCCAAAAAATGAAGTGAAAACCATTCCATATGTATAGCTTGTGTAAGATCTTGGAGAAATGAGTGGGATCAAAGTGGGAAAAAAATTATTTTCAAGTGCAGCGAACTTGACATGAATAGTAACAACTTGACCTTGTTTGTGATTCATAAAGCTAGTAGTACAGTTATGTACTTACTCACGACTCTATGAGCCTCTTGTGACCGTTTCGTACACGCAATGATAATTCCTAGCGCTGAATTGCACCTGAGAGAGGGTCATCAGTTGTACGTAGAGTCATGCATATATCTATGAACAGCTTTATGAAATACGACCCTGATTTGTTCCTACTTATATGTTTATGGGACATCATGTTGTATGTGTTTTGTAGGTTGAGGAATCGCAGCAGTTGATTTCAAAATCAGCAAACTAGACCTAAATACTTATGAGGTAAATGGGGGGGAAAAACCATAATGCAGAAACCAAAAAAGATGGTTTACCCACCCCCTCCAAAATAAAAGGTGTCAAAAGTATAAAAATTGTGATGGTGGTAGATGAGTTAATGAACAAAATTAATATGTCCTGCGCTCTTTGAAAACCTATGGCATTTGTGTAGTGGGCAGAGGAGTAAAGTCCCTCTCTAAAACTGCTTGTAATTTCAAGTCAAGTTAAGAATTTCAAAAATCTCTGGATGAAGGTTGAAAAGTTGCTTACACTGTCATAACAATATTACTTTGAAGTTGTGCTTGTAATTGCATTTTCTATCAATATGATTTTCCCCCATGTTCTTTGAAACCCTATTATAGCATGTGTGTAGTAGGCGGAGGGGTAAAGTCACAGTCGAAGACGGCTCATAATTTCAAGTCAAGCAAATTGGACCTGAAGAGCCTTGGGGTGAAGGGTGCGGACTCGGTGATGGAGGAGGCCAAGAATAGCGTCCTCACGCTGCTCGGCAAGGGGGAGAAGGAGGAAGATATGTTGGTCAAGGTCTCTGGAGCTTCCAAAGAATTGTGAGTCAAGACATTAAAGCTCAAGTACAGTTTTGGTAAAGATGAAAAAATGTGAATTTGGGGGGATTTTTAACATGATATGTAATTATTATACATATTTTGAGAGCATAGCATTTTTTCTTACGAACTGATTTATTTGAAAATTTGAATTTGACCGTTAAATCATATTTAGTGCCCTTCTCTTGTTTATAGCATTATTTTGCTCATTATCGAGCATATACAAAGTTATTTCCAAGATTTGACAATAGAATGATATAGAGATACACACAACAATTAAATTCTTAAATTTTAATCCAATTCTGAACACGGGAAGTTGTCCTTTATCAAGAAAGAAAATATTTAATTAGTGTGGTGAAGCACCACGCTATAAAAATTTGCACATTTTCCAAAACTCGTTCATTTTTCGCACAATCTTTTGTGCAATATGTTTATATTATATTTCATTTCATGTAGATTTGAAGACAAAATCTGGTGATAAAGATTTTAGCTTTTACCAAAACTATACTTAGGCTTTAAGTTGTCAATATGATATTAGTACTTGCAGCACCTCCATGATCAATTTATTTGACAAACAAAAATGCTCTTTTTCTTTGTCCACAAGTAATTCAACAAGCTATTTTGATTCTAAGGAGGGTGTTGTTCAAAAGCTGCAAATCAGTGTATATTCCCAAGTTGGAAATTATATTAAGTGAATGTAGATTTTTCTAAAAAATTAGAATTTTCAATTCCATCAAAATGAAATTGGTGCAAGTAATGTAGCTGCTTAGATACCAAATGAATTATAATTTTGTCTCTTTAAAAATGGGATTTTGTTAATGATATACATGTAGTGGCTGAATTTAGTAAATAGTATGACATTTGACTGATATGGCTATTTGATTCATTCAAATGAGAAATTTAGATGTGATGTAGGAGTTTATCGTAACCTGTAATACTGAGAATGTAGCTTCGATATGGTGATGCCTGTAGGCAAGCTTACAGAATTGTTTTCTGTCCCTCTTTAGTGATGCTAAGTAATTAGAGCAGTATTAATGCTAAATATAATACTACATGTTCATCACTGATGATGTTTTCACACAAATTTGTTGCTTTTTTCTCACAGCACAAGTCTACTCAAAGCACCCACGCCAGGCGCTCAGAATCTTGTGAGGCACATGGTTACTGTAGAAAAAAGTAAGTTTCACAAGTACATAAGTTAATGAATCATGGAGAGTGTTTGGCATAGGTCCTCCATATTGTTTTTCTTAGTTTGGTCTTGTGTTATTCTGTTTTTGTAGGCTATTATATAGACATATATTATGATAATTAATTTACTGTTTATTTTTATCATTTTGTTAATGTTAGAAAAACTTTCAGTCTTATCCAATTGCAAACATATTTTTATTTTTTTTTTTATTTAAGGAGACCTTTTTTTCTTTTTATAGAACGACCCTGACAATTTATTATGATATCAGTCTTTACTTCATAAATCAAATTTTGATAAAAGTTTTAATGAGATTTTATTACATTTTATTACATGAATCAAGCAAAGGTTTGACTCCACAATTACCAATCATATTGAATTTGTCATAAATTTTGTCTGTTTCCAGCAAAGAAAAATGTCTCCACCATATCGGCCAACAACCTCCTGAAGCAACACAAGCAAGAGATGGCGTCCAAGAAAGCGGCCAGAGCAAGCGTTCTTGGCAAACCTTCCACGGCATCATCATCCTCCTCCTCATCCTCATCCTCCTCATCGGCATTGAAAGAAAGCTCCAGATTGAACACTCCACCGGAGAATGCCACACCCATGTTGGGGCGGGGTTGGGGTGGGGGAGGGGACATTGATCTGGGGTCGAGCCCCGTCAAAGCCACCCCACCCAGCAGGGGGAGGTCAAGTGCCGCCACCCTGCTTGCGAAGCAGAGGGCACTTGCTCTGGTCAAGCAGAAAGGAAGGATCGAGAAAGAGGATCCGAATGCGACGGGAAGGAAGAAGAAGATGGACGAGGGGAGGAAGGAAGCTGTGAAGAGGAGAGTGGAAGAGAATTGGAAGAAAGATGACTTTGACCCTGGTAACTATTGTTTGTATTCCATCCTTTTCAGTAATCTAATTTTTGTCTCGCCTGCGTAGCAGAATCGAGACATAGGCGCCGCTTTTTCCGACGACGGCGGCGACGGCAGCGGCGACGGCGTCAACAATTTAGAATTGCTCTAAATCAAAAACCCCTTGCCCGATTTTTATCAAACTTGCCCAATAGGTTCATTGGGTAGCCCAAATAGTGCAGAGCAACTTTCAGGTCATTATCTAGGTCAAAGGTCATCTGAGGTCAAATTTCCAAAATTTTAAACTGAAAACTTAACCTTGGCTCTCAATTCAAAACCCCTTGCCTGATTTTCATCAAACTTGCACAATAGGTTCATTGGGCAGCCTAAATAGTGCAGAGTAATTTTCAGGTCATTATCGAGGTCAAAGGTCATCTGAGGTCAAATTTCCGAAATCTTAACCTGAAAACATAACCTTGGCTCTCATTTCAAAACCCCTTGCCTGATTTTCATCAAACTTGCACAGTAGGTCCATTGAGTGGCCCAAATAGTGCAGAGCAATTTTTAGGTCATTGTCTAGGTCAAAGGTCATCTGAGGTCAAATTTACAAAATCTTAACCTGAAAACTTAACCTTGGATCTTATTTCAAAATTCCTTGTCTAATATTCATCAAACTTGAACCACCTCTATAGAAATATGTCAAAAGCATATTGCTATAATTTACAATATGCGCAATGCAGGCCAGACTGCCAGGCGGCGTTTCACTTGTTTAATTGAAGACACAATTAAAGGAAACTTTGAGATCTATATCCATACCCTCTTTAAACTACAGATTAAAGTAAGGGAAACCTTCTTACAATTATGCCTATTTTTGTTCCTCTTTTCTCTCTTTCTTTATGTCAATCTCTACTCTCTTTGTAGACTTTACTTTCCAGACTTCGAGCCCCTTTCTTTACACATGATATTTATGGATCCCAAACAAACATAAAGGTCATAATACATCATGACATACATGTAGCCAATTGTACAGTAGAATATTGTTGGATTATCTGTAAATTGTATTTAATACTGTACGTTAGGTTTGATGAAGGGAATGTGCAATTGATTTTTTTCTACCTGATCTTGTGAGATATTTTGTAAGCTGTTTCCTTGCTCTTACATCAGTTGATAAACGTAACTTTTTTTGACGAAGTGTACTACACAACTCTGAATTTAGGGATTACTTTGTGCCAAACTGACATCATTGTGAAAGTTATTTATGTTATTGTTAGCCTCTACCGAAAATCTTCATTCAAATCTTGACCTTACACTATTTCGAATATTATTCATTACAAGTGAAATAGACCTATTTCAGATTCTAAAGGCTCAAGTGTCCATTAAGCAGCATAGAATTAGACAACATTCTTGGATCAAGATGTCACGCTTAGATTTTGAGCACAATCTGCTAATTGTTTCTTATTAATGTTGTTTATACTAGAAATTAATGGATTAACTTGCAACTTTTGAAAACATATATTTCACCTGTGGCAATATTCTGTTACAGAGTCTGAAGGATCGAGTGTTGAGCAAGTAGCAAAGAAAAGAAAGACAACATTCTTGGGTCAAGATGTGAAGATGAGTAAAGATGAGATGGAGAAGATTCTCAAAGCCAAATCTAGCCATGCAGGACTTCTTGCCGAGGTAAGATGGAAGTGACATAATAAGTACCCAAAAGAACTTAAATGATCTTCATACTTGGAAGAAAAATTGTAAATATAGAATACACCAACAAATTATTCATACGCAAAGTTTAATAGATAAATACATGACTTAGTAAAATCGTTTACCATAAAATGCAATTTTGTGGAGGCGTTGTGGTGTAGTGGTTTTGACTCTGGCCTTTTAACACGATGGCCACAGGTATGAATCCCACCAATGGTATTAATTTCCTTCAGCAAGAAATTTATCCACATTGTGCAGCACTCAACCCAGGTGTGGCAAATGGGTACTGGTAGGAAGAAATTCTTTGAATGCAGTAATATTAGGACACATGATGTATAAATTTAGGACTTCTCCCTATCCTTTTTTGTGTGAGATTTTTTTTGTGCTGGCAGTTCTATATTCTCTTTACGCATGGAAGTAAAGTAATACAGAATTCGACTTGGGCAATAATTTGACTATTAATACAAGTTTGACTCATGCAAATTTGACTGTATTTTCATTTCAATGTTTTTCATTTTAGCATGAAGCTGAGCTGATGGATCGATACTTCAAGGAGATGGAGAAGAAGGAGGGATTGGAGAACAAACTGGACTCCNCTTTGAATGCAGTAATATTAGGACACATGATGTATAAATTTAGGACTTCTCCCTATCCTTTTTTGTGTGAGATTTTATATCTTTATTTTGCCACCCCCCCCCCCCCCCAAAAAAAAAATACAAAATGTGAATTGAATATATCACACGACATGGAAATAATTACAAAATATTGTATGCGATTTGCTATTAATTCTGATGCTATCTGAGAGTATCAGACATGGTACTGACATAAGACATTTTCTGGTGAGAAGAAATGTTTTCCTAAGCCCTTGAATTAATGAAATATGCTACTGAAAGAAACTTAGGGAACACTTTTTAATTGTTTCACTTCACTTTTGGCTCACTTTTAGGATGTGTATTGGAACAAGAGACATTATGTGATAATTTGATTTTTTTTCGTGCTAGCTGTTCTATATTCTCTTCATGCATGGAAATAAAGTAATACAGAATTTGACTTGGGCAATAATTTGACTATAAATACAAGTTCGACTCATGCAAATTTGACTATATTTTCATTTCAATGTTTTTCATTTTAGCATGAAGCCGAGCTGATGGATCGGTACTTCAAGGAGATGGAGAAGAAGGAAGGATTGGAGAACAAACTGGACTCAATCCGAGAGATGAAACGGAAAGTGGTCTCCTGTAAGGAGGTAATATATCATTGAGCATTGTAAAGATTTATTTTTTTTAAAGGGGTTTTATTTGGGTTTTTTTTTGGGGGGGGTAATGCTCAATGCTTGTATGAAGGCACACAAACTTTGCTGCAGGTATCTTTGCCTATTTAAAGTTCAGGTAAGTGAATGACAAGTAAAACAGAAAAAATTACAAAAAATATTAATTCTACCTGCAGCTGAAAGGGGGCTACCTGGCAACAAGGGGGAAACATGAACAGAATAACATGAAATGCACACTGTCTCATGGGAACATGCTTCAGAAGAATTTCCTCTATCCATTGGCAATCATTGAGTGCGGGAAAGGGTCACCAGTTGTTTGTAGAGTCATGTGTAGGTCTACGCAATGTTTCACCAAGATAATTAAGACTTTAAGAACGCCTTATGTAGGATATATATTTATCATTAGGCACAAGAATGGATGCCAGTCTCATCTTGGTGAAACACCGCCCTGAATTGTGTGTGGTCAGAAATTAATAATAATAATAATTGTACGCATTTATATAGCGCTTGACACTAACTGTATCAGTCATCCCTATTAAAAGTGCTCTACAAATATAGCATAATTACCCTGGCTTAGGCAGTGCAGCTGTAAATAACGGGCTGCATTTCAAGGAAAAAATTCCTTCCAGGTTCCCATTTACCTAACCTGGGTTGAGTGCAGCACAATGTGGATGAATTTCTTGCTGAAGGAAATTAAGGTCATGCTGGCATGAGGTTCCTGGTGTGTAAGGACGATTTAATTAATCACCTACAATTGGCTATAAACTAAAATTAACGCAAACCTCATTTGTATTTGTTTCCTCTGTCTTTCTACACAGTGTTCATTCACCTGGTTTTTCCCATCCGATCTGTGCAAGGAAGGGAACCATACCCTACGCTGGCATGAAGCCACGCAGAGGTTCTTTGTTTGCAAGGAATGCAATTCTCGAACCATCGCCTTTGATAGACTGCCAACAAAAGCTTGCAGGTACGGATGAAATGTATTTATCGGATCTGCATTAGTCACCGCCCTGTGGTATAACATTTAAATTGTGACAACTTCTTCCAGAGCTCTCCAAAATCACTCTTTGAAAGTGAGACTCCCTCTCAAAATGTTGTTTCATCAGCATGCATTTCAATTCACTTCACTCATTTTATCACTTTCCAATGTCGGCGGTCCTGCTCCCCCCTAAATGGTATCTACCTAGACAACGATGTCCACCAGTCATCCAGCAACAAGGAATGCACAGAACTTACTCGCAATGTTGTCATAATTTTTTAATATTATGGAATGAAACCCAGATCTGCTGGAATTGTAGAAGTATTTAAAAGAAGAGTCTACCTCCAAAAAATATTTTTAACAGAAGCAGAACACAAACTATTTTGAAGAAAATAGGGGAAGTAAGAAAACGCTTCTTTTTTTATGATTGGACAAAAATGAATAAAATGAAAATGAAAATTTTCAGACATGTTGACAATTTGTCGTGAAATCTAGTACCATGAACATTTTGCACAAAAGATTGCGCGAGAAATGAACGAGTTTTGGAAATGCTATAACCTAAAATGTGCAAAATGTTGTGTCCCCCAACACTAATTCAATATTTTCTTTCTTGATGAAGGACAACTTCTCATGCACAGAATTGAGTGAAAATTTCAGAATTTTATTGTTGTGTATACCTTTTTATCATTTTATTTTCAAATCTCTGAAATAACTTTGTATATGCCTGAAAACAAGCAAACTAAACCAAGGGAGGGCGCTAAACATGATTTGACGGTTAAATACAAATTTTCAAAAGGATCAGTTCGTAAAGGAAATATCCTATGGTCTCAAAATGTGTATAAGAATTGTATGTCATGATAAGCATCCAAAAAGTCCACATATCTTGATCTTTACCAAAACTATACTTGGGCTTTAATATAAACATACAAACAAGGTATCTATATATTATGAAGATCATACTTTTTGGAAACAGTAAATTTTATTTCAATGATATGAATAGAATAAATGGTCACGTGTGCATCTTTGATGTCATCAGTTGTCAATTTATCTAAATGCACATTCACAACTTTCTTATTGGTTATCTAATTTTTCTCAAAAGTTTTGTTTTCTGTTCATCTGATTTTTTTTTCTGGTCTTGGAGGATTTTTTGGGATGTTGTTCAAAAGTTGCAATTGATTGCAACGGGCCAATCAAAATACATGTGACTTCATAGCAACTACCAGGGATAAGTCATGTTTGATCTTATTAGCCCAGTATACCCTTACTATAAACGTGACACTTATATGACACATTGTGTTGATAGTGTCGTTAAATCTTAATCAATCAATCCTTTCGAGGGACAGACAAGAAGCCTGCAACACACAGCAAATAAGAGTTAGCTACAACAATTTTTGGCAATCAGCACAGGGTATTTACATGATTTGGCAATTCTATAAAGAAGGGATTTTTTTTGTACAAGCGGCCTCTACCTGTATCTTTTCCGAAAATTGACAGTCAGGAGTGCCGACTTTGAATACTAGACTGAAAGAAAAGTAGGTTTACTAATGAAATAAAAATTATTTTTTATAGGGTATGGTCAGAAATAAATCCTAGGTTTCTGTTAGGATTTCTCGAATTTGAAAAAGTTTGACCAAGCCACCTGGGATGACTATTGAAGTATCCTTCTATATGTTTATGGCTCTACTTTTAGTTGCATCCAGAGACATATTATATTGAAAGTGTTAATGTCTCTTAGAAGGATATTTGATAAAACAGCTAACCATAACATTAAATTCATATGCATTAATTCTCATCCCAACGCACTATCTCGATTTTCAGATCTTGTGGCAGTTCCCGTTTTGAAAGGACGTCCATGTTGAAGGTAGGTCACAGAATATTCTCTTTTACATCCCAAATACATTTCTTCGTGAAGATATAATAGACCACTTTCAGACGTGCCAACCAAAAACCGTACTCTTCAATTTTTCTATTCTAATTTACTTCATAAGGTGGTACTAAGACCTATAGATGTTTATGAATGCAGAACACCATGATACCAAAATGCATCGCACCTGTCTCTATGGAGAAAATAATATTGTCTACTGGTATTGACTACTGTATTCATTAGGTTCTTGGTGACACACCTGTCAAATAGTGCGAAAAATGTACCTCGTTTAATACTAAAAGTAACATTTATGTTAAGAGCTTTCAGGTTGATAGGTGGATGCATGGTGGGATTTCATTGTGGTGAATTATTACCCATATCCATTGAGTGATGTACCCCTCATCGAAACGTAAAATAGAGAAAATACGGTTTTAGGTTGGCATCCCTGCACTTTCGAAATGCATTCAAATTTTATGCTATTTGTCCACCTGATATTAAATAATCATATTTCAATAGCAGGAATGAGGATAGGATGCAGCGATTGTTGGTAGGTCGGTCAAGCTGAGTTTGTTACGAATGTAGCCTATTCAGGACAGGGGCTTTCATTAATGATGAATTTTGTCCCTCCTATTTACCAAAAATTATACTTGGACCTTGAAGTTTATGCATGATATACCAGATACGGCGCTCGAACCTTGTTGTAAAGAGGTCGGGTTAGTTCAAGATCCTTACAGTTTGTTATTTTTTTATCTTTATAATGGGGATTCACTGTACCATTGCCAATCTGCAGGAATATTTATTGGATTAGAAATCATAAAGGCAAAGTATAAGTTTACACCGGAGTAAGGGGGTGTTGTTCAAACGTTGTAGGGAACATGGCAATCAAAATCATTATTTTGTGCGAGTTACAATCTGGAATTGTTGAACAACACGCCCTCAATGTTCCTTGGATGAAATTGTACTAAGAATTCAGCAGAATCAGTCGAGTTATTTTGTTGCACATAAAAACATTTATTGACTTAACACCACAGAGGCAACACACAGTGTGCAAGAATAATTTCAAAACACAGATATAACAAATTTTCACAAAATGTGTAAAGAACATGAATTTCAAGTTTGACATTGCTTGCAGAGAAAGAAAATTGAAATGACACATANGTAAAATAGAGAAAATACGGTTTTAGGTTGGCATCCCTGCACTTTCGAAATGCATTCAAATTTTATGCTATTTGTCCACCTGATATTAAATAATCATATTTCAATAGCAGGAATGAGGATAGGATGCAGCAATTGTTGGTAGGTCGGTCAAGCTGAGTTTGTTACGAAAGTAGCCTATTTAGAACAGGGACTTTCATTAATGATTTGATGAATTTTGTCCCTATGTAAGAAAATTATTTTTTGGACCTTGATGCTTATGCATGATATACCAGATATGGCGCTCGAACCTTGTTATAAATAGGTCGGGTTGGTTCAATATCCTTGATAGTGTGAAAATTTTATAATGGGCATATAAGGGTTTCGATATAATGTGGTTTGACTGTACCATTGCCAATCTGGAGGAATGTTTAGTGGGTTAGAAATCATAAAGGCAAAGCATTCTCTCCAATTAATTTACACTTGAGTAAGGGGGTGTTGTTCAAAAGTTGCAGGGAACATGCCAATCAAAATCATTGTTTTGTGTGTGTTACAATCTGGAACTTTTGAACAACATGCCCTTTGGAGGAAATTGGACTAAGAATTCAGCAGAATCAGTCAAGTTATTTTGTTGCACATAAAAACATTTATTGACTTAACACCACAGAGGCAACACACAGTGTGCAAGAATAATTTCAAAACACAGATATAACAAATTTTCACAAAATGTGTAAAGAACATGAATTTCAAGTTTGACATTGCTTGCAGAGAAAGAAAATTGAAATGACACATGTGAATACATCTGTGAAGAAAACAAAAATGATTTTTTTTTCAATTGCGGTCAATTTACTCAGATAATATTTGGATATCTTATACGAGTTCAGAAGTACATATTAATGTGCTGATTTATACAAATTTGTCAAAATATTTCCAGCGTTTTATCTACAAAGCGACCTGATGAACAGCTGTGAAATACACATCAATGTTTAATAATTATATACATAATAGCAGTTGCTATTACACTTATGGCACATTATATGGAGTTGCAATGAGTAACCTGGAAACTTAACTTTGGCAAGAAAAGTTTTCTTAATAATAAATGTACATATTGCAGTTTGTCAGAACACTATATACACACTTGACGCCATATTGTAGCAAAGCACATAAATTTCTTTTTATTCTGATTTACAGGAAAGGAATGGACCGAAGATCGGGGGAGAAACGCTACTTGTGCGTGGACTGGAGGAGAAATATTTATGATCTGTTTAGCAATGCAAAGATTCATAGAAACTTTGAAAATAGATGTAGGGAAGGAGAATCTCAGCAGGACTGTGACAAATTATGATAACAGTGGTTTATTGGTGATGGTCCAGGGGTTACTAAAGACAAATCCGGTGGGTGTCATTTGGGCAACCTACGGAAAAAAAATTCCATGAATGATGAAAATGTGATCTTTTTATGAATTGTCAACCTTGAAAAGTAGAAAGAAAGGGGAAGGGGGCTGGGTAATGGGGTTTGCAGCTGTGATTTCGAAGAACTGTATAATTAGCAGAATTAATATATGAGCTTGCTCAGACACTGCAAACCCCATTTTTTGAAGCATATGTACTGGATTTGAGTTTAGTAGTCATTATCATGCTTTGGGTGATAGTAACACCCATTTTCCCCAACCCTAATCCCATTGGGAGGCTTATTTGGCTCTACCCTCTGATCTTCAGTGTGCGCATAGCCCGCGATGTTAACTCTTAGATCACTTGCTGAAGCTCCAAATGTGCTGATTTTTGGCGCAAGTTTCTCCCCCTGACACAATGGGATTAGGGCCAATATGCACATATCATAGGGATTTGATTTCAGAGAATAGACATGAGTTGTAGCAAGGGCTACAGAGCGTGCAAGAATTGAATATATTACAATTTGGATACTGTTTATTTCAAACCTGCCCAAATTGTAATGGAGAAAGAAACTATTTTTTTGTTTTGTAAATATAATGAATGTGTTGGGATATTTTATTAGGGATTGGTAAAAAAAAGTTTGGAAATGCTTGAGAGAAGGATTACACTGGTGAACAAAATTTCACATTGGTTTTGTTCAATCAGGCTCTTCCGACATGCTGTTTTTTACATTTTGGTCGGAAGGTGATGGTGGACTAAAATGACAGATGAATATTTGGGTAAGAAATAACTAGTGATTTTGTTGAAAATGGGTCAGTTTGAAGCCATGAACCGTCAAAATCCTGTAAAATTAAAGGGTTACACCAGACATCCCAGAGGAATTGAAAATCATATCTAACTGGTCTCCGAGTTCAGTTTTTATCAAACTTTGGAGGTTTAAGGGCTTGAAAAAAAAAAATACAGAGAACAAATTTATTGTTTACCAGTGTTACTGGGTGGAAAATAATGAGAAGTGTATGGAAAGCAAGGAGAAATAATAGGTGTCTTTTTGAAGAAAATACATTGCTATACATAACTTAAAGGGTATCTGAGCCCCCGGACGAGCACATACTGCTGGGTGAAGTTATGATTTAAAGTGTGTATGATACAATTTGCAGATGAACTACCAGCTAATTAATGCGTTCACAACACAACCATCGATCTTTAAACCTAAAGAGGCTAGGATTCCTGTTAGTCGCAGAATTGAGCTTGTTTTGTACATCATTCCTTAACATTTCCCCCTTTAGTCTCTGTAGGGTTAAGAAAGATTCTAAATCACTCACATTTCATCGAAACACCTGCCAATCTAATGCCCTGGTCACATAGGACCCCGATTCACCCCGATTCACCCCGGAGAAGCAGTTGGCTCAGCCTCCGGGGTCGATCGTGTAGCTTCCGGGGCCAATCAGATTCCAACACGGATCTCCGGGGTGAATCGGGAGCCCGACACGACTGTTTTNAATGGGGGTTTGCAGCTGTGAGATCGTATTGTTGTTGAATTACTGTATAAGAGTTTAGTGGTCCTATCCTGGTACGTGATGCTTTGGGTCTAGACATATAGGTTGTAAGAGGGACGATTTCCAATATTGTACCATTAATTACTGCATAACCGTAATGTCCCACTGTGATGTTTGTGGGTATTAGAAGAAACAGGAATAAATCTGTTCACCAAAGTTGAGTAATGGATATGGAGAATGAAGTTATTTTTGAAATAGATTAAGTATATCTGAAATAAATGTGTTGGAATATTTTATTAGGGATAGTCAACAAAAATTTCACATTGGTCTGACATGATCGTGGAATAAAATACTACGGTTAGACCAGCCAACCTACTAAACAGGATGGTAAAGAAAAGCCCAAAAGATTGAGGAAATGTAATTGCATGGAAAATTACAGAAGAGTGTAAGGAAAGCAAGGAAAAAAAAATAAATTTACATTATAGTGGTCTTTTTGAAGTTGATCAAAATACATTGTATGAATTAGTCTGGTGGTGTGATTGCTATACATAACTTACAGGGTATATGAGCCCCCTCCCCTGGGGACAAAGTGTGATGAGAATGCATGAAAAATCGGGAGGAGGGTGGCTCAAATACGATTTAAAGTGTGCGTATGATACAATTTGCAGATGTACTACAAGTGAATACGAGCTAATTAATGCTTTCACAACACAACCATCGATCTTTAAACCTAAAGAGACTAGGATTCCTGTTTGTCGCAGAATTGAGCTTTTTTTTGTACATCATTCCTTAACAAGTGAATCAATGGACATAACAATTGGTGCAATGGATGGGAATTTATTCATTTGAACGTCATTGACATGTACAGCCAACATTTTGTTCTGATTGGAATTTGGAATTTGGAATTTATTCATTTGAACGTCATTGACATGTACAGCCAACATTTTGTTCTGATTCACATTTCATCAAAACACCTGCCTGCCATATTTGGAGCAAAATTGTATCCTCGACTGCGAACGGACAAAATTTATGCATCTGCCATCAGAAAGAGTTCAGCAGTTCTGAACTTATCGCGGTAACAAGGTCCGGATGGATGCCGCACCTTGCGGAGGCATAAAAATTTTTATGAATGTTGACAGACATCATTCAGTCAATAGCCCAAAAGTGTAGGGAATCCAATTTTAGGTTGACAGATTAATTATTGATACAGTGGAGCCATCTCACATTTTGCTTCAATCGAGAGCTAAGTTGACGAAGAATACAGATATATAATTGAAAATTACATTCAACTTCGGTATTGCACAAATTCATGTTCAAACTTTTTGTCCGCCCGATCCCTAATTTGTGGGTGATGAAAAGCTTGATATGTTGTGTGCTGTTGTCTTGATTCACTTCAGAGATGTACGTAGTCAGGTTATATAATCCGAGCCCAGATGCAATAAACAATGGTAGTGCCGCTTGGTGAATAAATAAGGATACGTAAACGCCTGTAAATTTTGTTGGAAAATGATGTGGTATTCTCCGCAGAATTTATGCAATATATATACAGTCAAACCTGTCTATAGTGACCACTTAAATTGATTCCCTCCAAGTTATTATAGAACCTGTATAGAGGTCACTTTTTTCTGTTTCTCTTGGGGTGGCCTCTGTAGACGATTTTGTACATCAAAGTAGGATTTTTTTTCATCAGGTACATCAGTGAAGCGAGACAACGGCACACAACGTGTCATCACATTTCCACTGTCTTGGGAAGGGGTGGAAAAATAATATTCTGTGTTATTAGTACATGTATAATAACGAGGGAGAATGACACATTCGGTCTACTAAGCCCTGGTTGATTCTGCTCAAGCTGAGGTCCTTAAAGGTTAAGCAACCCTTGGAATTATTGTACTCTCATTGAATGGAGAAAATCAGAGGAACAAAGTTAAAATTTGAGCAAAATCGGACAAGGCTTTCAATAGTTATGAATTTTCGAAGTCACAGAGATAAGCAACATTGACAAGATCTGTGACGTCAACAAAAAGTTGGCTTTCCACCTGACTGTGGCATTGCTTTATAGATTCTGTATGTATTTTGAGAAGAATCATATAGAATTTCAGATTAATCGATTTTGTACAAAGTGAATGAGTAGTTGTCCAACATGCCGTTGCCAATCGCACTGATCTCCATATCTCGAACGGATTGTCCGAATTTGCTCAAATTTTCAGTTTGTTCATCTGATTTTTCTTTCTTCAATGAGACAAAGTCCTACTGTTATCAAAAAATTCTTGGCTACTTCGCCTTGCTTTGTCATAGACCCAAAACACGCAGATGTAGGGAAAGACGGAACAACCATGAAAGGCTGCCCTCTCCCTGCTGTGAGCAGAAGTACATGTAATAGATGAATGGGACAAAGTAAACAATACCTTTATAAAAACAAAACAATGCTTCCCTTTTCATTCACACACACGTGTTTGACATTTCAATGCAGAATAAGAGGGAATAACATTTCTTATACTGCATCTAGGTCTCGTTAATGTTTGAATGGAAGTTGTTTACATTGTCCCTTCTGCTCACAGTGCTCTATTGGTGATCCATAAACATTTTACTGCCGAATAAGAGGGAATAAAATTTCTTCTACTGCATCTAGGTATTGTTATTGTTAATGTTTACAGTGCTCTATTGGTGATGCATACAAGACCATAATTATTTCTTTTACTTCTCAAGGGTAAATGACCACCCCACCTTCTTTTCTTTTTTGCTTTTGATTAGCGGCCTTTCATATTACCTCCCTCCTTCAACAAACCATGGACCACTCAAATCTTCTTGGAATGACCTGTCAACCTGGATTTCCTAGTACTCCTTAATCTACATATTCTAAGGAGGTGTTGCTCAAAAGTTGCAGTTGATCAGTGCACGTCTTGTTAAATGTGTTACAATTTGCAAAGTTGCAGTTGATTTGCAGTTGATTTTGAGCAACACCCCCTAAATTTATTTGGCTTCTCTCAACTATGCTTCATCCCGGACCTTCTCGAAGGTGCTGGCGACTTGAAGGAGAAGAACCTCTTCAAAGACTCGTCCGGTCAGGAGGAGGCCGACCGGTTGGGTGTCCAGGTATCCAGCGTTGATGGTCAGCGAGGGATGACCGGTAAGGTTGGCTGCCATCGTGTTGGTCATCATCTCGGATGACAGTTCAAGGAATTCTGTATGAGAGAAATTGGTTTTGGATTATTATTTTCATGGACAATGAGAAATGCGGAATGACCACCAGCACTGACCATTAATAAGCAAGATACTACGTAAAGACTGTGCCGTGTGCTGGGGTCTTAAATAATCATGAATTTTAATCGCAGTATTGCACTCACTGGTTATATGTGCTAAAATCTGCAGCTACGTATTATTCCTGTGAGATTTCGAAGGATGTATAGTTTGGGGTATAGGAGCTCATTGTCTGGGTGAAATGAAGCAAGTAAATTAGGGGTTTTCTCCAGAACACACAAACTCTTATTAGCTGAACTAAGATTGATTAAAAATGAATTTTTAAAAGGTAATAGACATTTGGAGGAGCAGGGATTTGCGAAGATTTCCCTTTGATTCCACTTTTAAATGCTCATTTCAAGCTAAAAACTTTGCATATTCTAATATGCACAAATATCATATGTATATATACCTTAAAAAATAAACTGATGTATGATAAAATCGTAACGTCATATTTAATGACATCAAAATATAGTATAAAGTTATTTGAACTGTGAAAATAATTACAATTTTCAAGTGCAGGTGTTGGAGATTTAAAACATTAAACAATAATATACAGGAAACTGTGCCAAGGTCAAATCTTTTGAGAGGAGGTATATAACACTGGTTTTATATTTGTTCCCCAAAACACGTCAACTTCGGCAATGATTGGAATAAAACGAGTTTGACCTTGGCATAATTTACTGCATGAATTTACTTACTTTTCAAGGAGCAATTCTTTTTGGGCAAGTCGGTGGCCGTAAATGGGACAGTTGGCATGGCGATGACATCATAATCCTTGTAAACATCATCGTAAGCTTGAGTGAGGAGGAGGCGGATGTTCTGACCCTTGCCATAGACCTGGCTCTGGTAGTTGGTCTTCATGTATTGCCCCATTAACATTGCAATCTAAGATGGAATAAAACAGGAAAAACCACATTATCACCATGCGTCATAGCCTTTACAAAGGCTTACTCATGGCAAAGATTGTAGAATGCATTATATTTGCAATCGTTGCGAGTCTGTGAGCCTTAGACTTGGCGTCCAGATAACCACCAGCTCCGCGAACGCCTTTACTCAAACGACCGAAGTGAAGTCATCTCAAGACTGTGTCTGATTGGTCAATTCATTTATATACATATTAGTACGCAGGGCAATTATACGCAGAATTTAACTACGGGAAAAAGAAAGATCAACAACTGCCGTTTGTCGTTTGAATAGCAACCATTCTCATTGACAGCTGTGTACAGGGTCATCGCAGCGTAGGGCATTGAATACAGCAAGAGACCTCGGGTGGAGGATACAAGCCTCATAGCCTACAATCATTTCTTGACACTGTGAGCAGAAGGGACAAAGGCTTGCGACTAAGTAAGCAACCTCTATTCAAGCATGGACACAAAAGAAATTTCAATTCCTCTTATTCTATGGAAAATATGTTGAACAAGAGTCAAAGCTTGGACTCTCTTATGTGGTGATGAAGCTATTGTGAATGATTGAAATGGGTTGTTTTGATAGTCTGTTCTAGTCCTTTGTCGCTTCTGATCACAGTGTCAGGTACTATAAAATCCAAAATCTCAGCGTAACAAATTCACCCACTTGCAGACAAATTTGCAAATTCATGGGTTGTTTTTTCGTTTTGAAAGACCATTGTTCAGAAGACTATGGGCATTATAGTGAGTGAAAATTTTAGCCAACTTATGGTCGCGAAAATGGCGAAAATAAAACCTTCAAAAACATTTAATCAATACAGTATACAGTGTAGGACAACATCACATATTTTCGCTCTACCTTAACACGACCATTGCCACGGTCAGAAGATTTTCGCTAAAAAATTCACAGCTGAAAAAGTATGAAATGGTGAGAACAATATACCATGACCAAATGAGCCTTGGCTTATGAACCATTCACAAGCAGTGTTGGAATGGTTTTCAAGTATTGTACATAAAGCATGAAAATCATTTGTGCCGAGATTATGAAGTATATCAAATTAAACGGACCGTCTGAGATACTGCCATCCTCCACGAATAATTATCAGGCAAAGAATTGATAATGCATTGTTACAGGATATAGCACGATAACAAGATTTTTTTTTTTTCAAGGCCATCCCAAATGACATAACAATACACTTCAAAATATTTTCCAGAAAGAAATTAAAAGAAGAGTCTACCCCCAAAATAATTATTAAACAGGAAAAATTCATATGAACGAAACAAAGAAGTTTGAAAAAAAAACTAATGATAAATTTATGAATGTCAGATATTTAGACAAATTGGCAACTGATGACATAGGTGCATTGTTGACCATTTATTAAATTCAATTTTATAAAATGCCACTTTTCCCCAAAAAATATGATTTCCTCAAAACTCTTTAACTAAAGGATACCTTCATGATATGTAGATCCCCTTTCACTGTAGAAATGATGAATTTTGCACAAAAAATAATGGTTAGTAGTGCACCTATAAAATCATCAAATTGGCAACTTGTCTGAAATAGTTTGAATCATTAAATAAAAATCATAACTTGTTTGAATTTATTACTACTTGTCAAATTTTCTTCAATTTTGGGGTAGACTCTTCTTTTTACTTTTAACTGAGCTAGATTTTTGGTTTAATAGAAACATACCTTCTGAGCATGGTTGAGGTCATTGACCCTGGCCTTGAGAGCCTTTCCTGCTGAGCTCATCATACTGGTCGGATAAAAACCACGGTAACCTGTACCAACACCTGTTGAATAAATGGTAAAAGTACAATGAAAATTAAACAGTAAGTGAAGCAATAAGGCCCCAAAAAGAATTGTTTGGATTCAAAAGATTGGCTTTTTTTTAACAATTACGCCAGTTGGAAAAAGGTTGTTTTATTTTCTTTCTTTGCAACAGGTTGGGCCATTGCAAGAGTAATTTTGCTGTTCCAAGCTTTTCTATTCAACTTGATGTGTAGCAAAATTCCTAATTACTTGCAAGGTCCCAAACTTAAGGCAACATGCAAACTTACAAATACCTGTAAAGTAATTATTCTATAATCGATAAGGTTATTATTTTTTTTTTTGCAATACATACTCCTGAATTGTCGGATTTTTTTCACAGAGGATGTGAATGTTTCTTCCACAAACAGTAAAGACAAAATTATATCTTAATCAATTCCATCTACATTATACACTGACATTATCTTTTCATGTTTCTAATTTACACACAAAAAATCTAGTTGTTAAAAACTAGTGTCACATATATCAACTGAAAGCCTTCTTTTGTATAAAAAAGGAATTTTTTTTTTGTCATGGAGACAGCTGAATGCACAATAGGATTTTTCTAATCTGAATAATTACTGACATTCAAAGAGTCTGGCAAAAATATGGTGTTGGGCTCGCATCAGTGATTTGATTAAGAAATAAAAAAAATCTCACCTCCTGTCATAATGGTGTTGTCCAGAAGTCCTTCATAGGCAATAGCTGCCCATATATTGGTACCTGTATACATTATAAAAGAATTTAGGATGAGTATTACTTTGGTAAAGAGAATCGTCTTCATTTTACAAAATTCTGTATGCGTCATGAAGTTCCAGGCTACTCTTTACAAAATTTGTTTACACATCCAGCCCCCTTAAGACGGGAGTTTTCTCGTTCATATGAATAGGTACGATACATGAAAAGGATTATGGCTAAGGTAAAATCCAAAGGAGTATTACAAGGGGGTGCTCGAGGGACAAAGGGGTTAATTTGCCAATACAATGAAATAGCAGTTGAACTAACTTTTCTACTTTGTTAAAAGAAATCTAAAAAACCTGAAAAGGGTGATTTATTGTCAAGTACTGTAATCAGGGTGTCATTTCTTTTTGTTATCTGATCTTTTTTATTTTTAGGGATTATCAACTAACATAAGATATTCTGCTAATTCCTTGGACATCTAATACAATCTAAATTCCGCATGTAGAGGGGTAGAGATCTAATCTAAGCCCCCGCATGAGCTAGCAAAGTTGTGAATTATGAACACCTTTCTGCATATAAGTGCCTTTATGGTTGTTCATATCATAGAGCATGATGGATTTTCTATCTAGTCAGGAAATTATTTTATGAAGTGCAAACAACCATGAAGGCATTGTATTAAACAACTCTTGAATGTAACTAACATTTGGTATGTAGAGGAATATAGACCTCAATGGTCTGTGCCCCAGCATAGGTTATGAATAACTTTCTGCAGATTAAACAACCATTGAACATAACTTAACCTTTGAATACAACTTACATTCGGTATGAAGAGGGATAGAAACCTCACTGATCTGTGCTCCAGCATAGGCAAGCTGATCAATGGCCTTGCGTACCAGGGTATCTACCTTGGGATCTGATTGGGATTGACCGAAACCCTCCTTCAGGATGGCGATCTTGATCCCCTCCAAGGTGCATTGGCTCAGCTGAGAAGACAATCATAAAGACATAAATTGAAATCTTAAACAAAAGTCTGCTTCTGGTAGCTAGAAAAAAAATAATTTTCAGGTGGTATTTCACATACATATAATTTTGCTGAAAATTACTTTTCAGGTTATATTTGTCATGTTTTCCTATAATTCTACTGTGTTTTATGTAATATAATTCTACTGTGATTTCCTTAATTTCAATGAAAAAATTTAGGTCTAAAGCATCCTCGTTTCTTTTTATTTTTGCATCATTTAGAGAAAATAAAAAGACTTCCACAATCAGCCATATATTTTATGCAGTTTTTGGCGACCTATTTTGATTCTACAAAACAAACCTTTATCACAATTCATTCTTCATTTTCTTATTCTAAATTTTTTATTTTTCACATTTTCATTACATTCAACATATCTTAGTTATCAAATACCCTCGGCTTTCGTTCAGAAGACACCTTTTCTTCATTTGTTTATAGGGGGTGGAAACATATGCCAGTGTTGCCGAGAAAGAAAATTCACCTTTTTTCTAAAAAAAAAGAGCTTGGCTCTCACCTTGTACAGTAAGATAGCACCGTTTTATTATAAGATATGAAAATAAAACTATCCGAAGTACATTTTCCAATAATGAATCTTAAGCTACATTGGAAAACAAACTCCTTTGTATAAAAAAAAGATCCCCCCCCCCCCCCCCCGCAGATAAGCCACCTCTCTAGTCCCGAACACATCCTTTTTATGTGCAAAAATATAATATGGTCCCCTGCTGCTGACTAAGTGAATGCAAGTCTATGGAGGGGTGGCCAATTCCACGAGAATGCCAAAATTGAACCCACACCTCCATTGACTTGCTTTCATTTCATCAGCAGCCACATACCCCATTCTTCTCCATGGTCTTCGTCCACAAAAATACATGCACAGGACTAGATTGTTGGACGATTTGAAGATTTGGTCAGCTTCTTTTTATGTGAGATTTGTAATAAAAGGTATAGATTCAGAATGGTCGGGATGTAGAAATTGATGTTAAACGAGCTGATGTATTCACAATTTGCTAAACAAGCTTAAATATGTTTTGTACGTGAAGCATGTGGTGTTGGGGGGCGCGACACACGTCGGCACTTCTAATTTGCTGTAATGAAGCCATTTCTTGATCGATTTTAATCAAACAAACTTTGAACATGCTCTAATTTGCAAGTGAAAAACTGCATAATAGGAATACTTTTACTGCAGCTCATAAAGTAGTTAAATATCTGAAGCACCACCTCTCCGAAAACTGATCTCCCGGTTTAATCTCATTTTGCTGCTTACCTCCTTGGTGTATTCAGGAACGATGATGCTACGAGGCTGTCTGGGATCCAGACCATCATTGTGACCTGCAATGGCCTGAAAAGAGAGGGCAATAAGAGGAGTTTCGTAAAGATAAATGCTTCATGAATTTCAAGTTCAATTTTATCTTCCATTAAATACAGGTATCACTGTAATATGAGTTGCTGTGGCTAAACTGCAAAAAACAGACTCAGAAAACACTGCAAAACCTAGTATATGAATCCACATGCGCACATGTGCAGTGTACATGTAACAGGCAGGGAAGTTGGTGCAGAGTGTGAAATAGTTTTCAAGGCACGTAAGGATTTGCACACAACCATTAGACATGATATATAAACAAGACCATCTGCTTACCACTAAATCAAGGTACTCCTAGAATGTGAGTTGCAGTTGCTGTTAAAACAGAGGCTCTAAATTGCAAAGAACTTTATATTGTAGACTCAGGAAACATTGCAACAAAGTTCTTTTAGGTTTATTACAAAACACAGAGTACAAGCCATATACTGTGCACATGTGCAGTGCAACATGCATGGAAGTTGGTAGAAAATGTGACATAGTGTCAAGGCACAATAGGTTTTGCATAGCCAATAGCCATTTGCCATGAGAAGCATATTTGCATACCTTTACAAACTAATTACAATAGAATGATTGGCAGTAAGATTGAGCTATGCAATGAAATCTGGAAGGGTACAAAAAGTTTTATTGAAAATTAGTGCAAAGTGCAGCCCACATAGCACATCATCATGATTATCCAGGCCAGCTAAAAACGCTGGCATGAATAATAATGAGAATAAACAGGGCTGGCATACAGTAATTGTCCGCAACAATGTCCGGAATCTTCACCTGAAAATTGCAAAGGGTATTTCATAACATCTATTCATTACATTACAATTACTTTTGTAATGATTATTTCTTAGACACTGTTATTTAGTCATCATTACTTAAATTTTTCATTGTGTTTGATTCAAATTGAATCAAGCTTCATTTTTGTGGATTCACTGCATTGAATCTATTGCCAACCGGATACCAGCCCTGTTTGCTCACTGCTTCCAAGAGCTCACTGGCCTGCAATCAACTATATACTCTCCAAACCTGAAAGTCCCAATTTTCATAGTTAGACCGCTACATGAGCAGTCTATATGGAACAAAGTATAGCACCACGTCTCCAGTCCCAGGGCAAGCAATATTTGCATTTACATGCATATTTAACAGCGTTTTGCATACATAAATTGAACATCCTTGCCATGCATAGCAACAGCAGTTGAATGTAGGAAGTACAAAAGATCTATAGAAAATACAGGCAGGCTTCTTTCAACTCATTCAAGTTGTATGCCACTGCTCACTGAATGGAGTGGTCGTGTACAAGAAAGCACAAATACAGGTTAATAGACCACTTCCGTAATTCAAATTTTATGTACGCTTCTTTGTCAAACACACAATGATAAACTATTTGTCCACCTGATATAAAATAATCCCATTTCAATGAAAGGAATGTGTATAGCATACATTAGTTGTTGCCAGGTTGGTCAAGTTACAATGTTTGTCCAACCTAGCAACATTAATGTATGCAAGTGGCATTCTGACTATTGTACTCCCATCATTTTCTAACTGTGGAAGACATAGTTTGATTTGGGGCAGACGTGAATAAATTTGAATACATTACAAAAGTGGTCTATTGATGCTTGCCCCAAAACAAATCATGTGCTCACATTACAATAGTTAGAAGGTGAAGTGCATAAATCACACAAACCAACCTTAGGCCCAAGTCACATACAGGCCCAAAAGCAACACAATTCAACATAACTCTTTGTTCAGAGGCAGTTGGACGAAGAATTGTGTTGAATTGTGTTGCTTTCGGGCTTCTACGTGACTGGGCTTTCCCAAATATGAGTGAGAATAGAAATGGAAATGTGGATCACCAAACAGCTGAACCAAATATTTCCTCATGAGAGAAAGCGTGACAACAAGTAGCCATTTCCTTTCTCTCATATTCATAGGGAAATACTTGGTTCAGCTGTTCCGTCAATCACGTTTCCATTTCTATCCATATATGCTAATTTAGGTAGGTTTTGCATAATAGATCTGCATACATTAGTGTTGCAGAGGAGGAGAAACATCACTGTGAGCAGATGGGACAAATGATTTGGACAAAGTGAACAACTCAATTGAAGCCTTCACAAAAGCTTCCTGGACACAAAAGAAAGTAACAACCTCATTCATTGTACGACATTTTACCACAGAATAAGACGAGAGAAAATTTCTTTTTTGTGTATCCCTTTTTGAGTTTTGTTTTCAGTACAAATATATTAATACAGCTAAAACTTCTTCTTTTCTGATGGTGATCTCAATTATTTGACTTTCCCTTGAAATATTTGTGAATTTATGCATAATTTTTCCAAACAAAAACATAAGGCAACTCCATGGCTTTGTTATGTCTGTTACACTAACAGACATTTTGTGTCTTTACAAAATTCATGAATGATCATGAAGTTGTTTACTTTGTCCCACTCCATTGTCCCTTCTACTCACAGTGCATGGATCCAAGTCTGAACCTACCTCAAGAATCAAAGCACAGTCATGGACAGTGCGGGCCATAGGTCCAACATGGTCCAGAGACGGGTCGATGGACATGGCACCAGTGTAAGGGACCAGACCGTAGCTGGGCTTCAGTCCCACGATTCCGTTCCAGCTGGCCGGAACACGGATGGACCCTCGCTGGTCCCCACCAATGGCCATGTCAACCTCATTGCACGCAACCTGAAACACAAGATGTAGTGTGAAAGACATTGAGAACGCTTCATTCTTGTCTTTCAAATCAGCTTGAATGAATATGGTTAGGCAAGCGCATCATCATTAATATCATTTCTGTATCCACAACAAGTCCCATCTTAAATCTTAACCGCCGTAAAAAATTTGAAAATTACTTTTCAAGCCTAATTTATTATATTTTCTTCTAATTTTTCTATGATTCTTTTTTAAATGTAAAAAGCAAAACCAAAAAATAATTCAGGTCAAGGTATTTTTAGATGGTTGGTTGTTCTTGGGCATCCACACAATTTGGCACAGCTCTATAAAATTTAATTGCACTCTTTTTTCCCTTCTCTCTTTCTTTCTTCATTTCCTTTTACTAAATTTTTTTTTTTTTTGTCAAACAATTTTTTTGTGAGCAAGCAGGACTCAGCAGACATCTTAACGTCTTAACAAAGCAGCTCCACCTGAGCTTGATCCCCTTGCACTCTTGGCAACATTGTTCTACTTTCTTTTATAAAATACATCTGTGATTTTAAGGAAAACATTAGTTGCGCAAGCCAGGTTAAACAGAGCTCTTCCCTAAAACTCACCAAAACAGCTCCACCTGAGCTTGATCCTCCTGCACTCTTGGCAACATTGTAAGCATTGCACACTGGCCCCTTGGCACTGGTAAAGCTTCCCCCAGAGAAGCAAAGGTTCTCGCACATCGACTTGCCCAACATGGTTCCACCTAACAGAATAAAGATATCAAAGATATCAGATGCATGTATACTATTGTGAATTAAGATGAGTGATTAAAGGCATTGCACATCCCACATCCACTTGCCCAACACATAGGTAAAGAAAAAGAGGACAAGTTTTTTTTAATATAAATTATTAAATTATTGAAAAATACGAAAGAGATGGAAATGCACTGCATAAAGAAGAAAATGAATTTAATAAGGAATTAAAAAGGAATAAAAAGGTGTCCCATTTCTCCCAAATAAGCAAGATATAAGAAAACAAGGTCTTTCATTAAAAAGATAACATATAAGGATAAGAGAAACACATAAATTTCAAATAGTTAAGGTCATCTTTAGGGAATCCTATAAAGTATAAACATAATCTTTATAAGTATGGTGAAAGCAGAAGATAGAGAAGGAATAAAAAACACCAGTTGCCAATGTATACATTGTGGAATTGTGGAGGTATACCATACTTTATAATAAATTGTACTACCGCAACTATTTGATACATCATATTCAAAGGCTAATTTTATAAGCTAGAGATAGAGATTTTGTAAGTTTGAATTTCTGCCAAATTATATGACCACACTAGATATTAAGTGTGTGAAGGACTTGCATCCAATTTAAGTTGCTGTAATTTAATTTCATGAAGCTGTAATAACATGGCATAAGTATATAACCCATTGTCCCCCTCCCCCTCCCCCAACTCACTCAAGTCAGATCCAGTACAATTATATTCAATTCAATTGTAACATCAAATACAAACAAAGTTTTAACAGAGTTTAGTCCACAAAATAAATCACAGAACAGATGTACTACACCATCTGTCACAATTCTTTACTTATATAATATTGGATGGCAATAAATGGAATACCAGGGAATATTGCACGAGTTAGGGCAATATTGGCCCTAACGAGTGCAATATTCCCGGTATGTCATGAAATGAAGCCATCCAATATAATTATTATTATCTTTACATATACCAGAAGGCTGGTCACTGCTTTGCGCAAGCATATAATTGAAGCCGTACAATATGGCTTAATATTGTACGGCTTAAAACTCTCATATAGATAATAATTATAGTTATTATCACCATAAAACACCTGGGCAATGGTATGACAGTGGGGACACTGGACTATATTCTGAGCTTTTATAGTGATAACAGGTAGCAACAAATTCCGACTTGCACTGTATCATATTGGACCACGTATTAAGCATTACTTTAGGCACTCAAATTACATTCATTACCTTCATCCAAAATGCGGGTGACCACAATGGCATCAAAGTCTGGCACGTAACCCTCCATGGCATGGCACCCTGCCATCATAGGGACCCCAGCCACGGCGATGTTATCGTTGATCGCCACACGCTTACGGGAGAGGCGTCCGCTGGGGGCTCCCTTGATATTGCACCGCCAGAACCTGCCAAGAGAGGGGAGGTGTGCGCCAAAGCACAGGAAGTCGGACTTAGTCAGGAAATGCGTATTAGCCTGGCCCAGCCAAGGCTGTTTTGAATAGTGTAGCACTGCTTTTTGTACTCTTGGTTTGATTCTCCACTCAAAGTATACTTGAGCTTGAAATTTATACTTTATCTCAATGCTTACAAATATAAACAGTGAAAAGAAACAATAATTGGCAATATCATAAAAAGGAGTGTCTGCTCCAGTCCTAGAATTTTTTTACATTTTGCAAGTGAAGATGATGTTATTCTCGCAAGTACAAAAGATGACAGTGCTTTGATACTATGATTGATTTGTTGAAAAGCTGTAAGAATTTCTAAAAATGACTATAAATGCATATTGAGCATTCAGTCCATATGCCTCCACTTTGGATACATTGAGATTTAGGATAAAAACTTTCAGAAAAATGTGACCTTTCTGATAAAACATATCACAAAGTGTTAATCATTCATGAAGAAACTAATTTGGCCTTTTATAAACTTTTTTTCATAAGCCGAGCAATATGCATTTGAATGCATTTGAATGCATTTTTCTCAAATTTACCAAATTAGAGTCACAAGCATGTGTTTGTGTCACTTATCACTCTTTCATTGACCAACAACACTCGCTGAGTGGGGATAGCATTTTGTATGTTTATCACTTTTGTCTCTTTTCTTACTTTCTTTCTACACAAATCATGTGTGGCTCAGTGGTAGAGCGTCTGCCCTATGAATGGAAGGTTGTGGGTTCGATCCCCGGCCGAGTCATACCACAGACTTATAAAAATGGGACCATCTGCCTTCTTGCCAGGCGCTCGGCATTTAAGAAAGGAGAAGGGTAATAATAACTTTATGTTATGCAGGGCCCGCTGGAAGAACAGCTAACTTACAGCTGAATGTGGCTACCCTGGGTAAATAAGACATTATTATCATTATTCTTTTATTGATTTAGCTCTTATGTAGAAGATATGTATGTGACTAATTCATTCAGCTATTTCCTATTTGGAGTCAAACTGAATTGAATATGCATGGGAACATTGAACAATATTGAACAAATTATTCTGAATACCAAAATAAACACACAAAAATTACAAAGCAATACAAAAGAATCAGAAGTTAAGAAATTGAAGAGATTACTATTCCTACCAGGCGTTAAATGGGTTATCCTCCGGCAGCGGACGGAACCCAGGGGTCCGAGGATACTTGACCGGCAGGGTTGGCTCGGC
>BQKZ01003341.1:0-18639 GCA_036244855.1 Temnopleurus reevesii
GCTATATAAATTGCATTATTATTATTATCATCATCATCATTATTATTATTATTATTATTATTGATATCTATTTTCACCTGTTACAGAATCATGGCAGACGAGACGACCAGCATGAAAGTGATTGAGAAAAAGATCAAAGAGGAGCCACAGGATTCGGTGGACTTGGATAGCCAGACATTCATATTCAAAGAAGAAGACTCTGAAGAGGGCTGGACGGTAGCTGATGATTCCAAAGCATTATCTGGAGAATCAGAACCACACGATAAACTTCAGGTCTTTAAACAAGAAGAGATAGAAGAAGACTGTATAGCTGACAGAACAGACGAAGAACATTATAACCAGTTGTTAGACGGAGTGCATGGAGGGGATGATGCTGAATCCACGTTAGGAGAAGAGGATTCAGATGATGGATGGAGAGAGAATGATACGGAAGACACAGGGACGATGGTTTGCCCATCGGATGATGAAAGCAAGCCAAAGTACTCATTGGTTGTGAAGAAAGAATCCTTGGATTTTAGCAATCCTACAAAGTATAATAGTTCTGATCATTGGACAATAGCGCAATCATCAGAGATGAAAGGTTTGCATTAATACACATTTAAGGGGACTCCTAGCTAAGAAAATGGCCAATTTGGATAAAATATAATGATTTGGGGTAAGACTAAGAAAAGATTGAAAAGGGGCTATGTACAGACATTCAAGATGCTTTTAACTTCAGATTAAAAAAGAAATTGCAGCAAAATAAAGTTTAGCTTTCTCTAGATTTGTGTTTTTAGAGGTTTCTATGTATTCTATTGTTTTGTGGTTGCCATGGTAGCCATGAAAAGTGAATGAGGAAAAAAGCAGTGTTTCAGTTACAATCCCTCTGAGGAAACCATTTAAGAGTGATTTTAAGTGTAAAAAGTTCAGGATTCAGAAAATAGCTTTCTTAGATATGAGTCCCCTTAATCCATTGACTACTTAATTTTGCCATTCCCATAGACTTTGTACGGGGACAGCGCCGGTTCCAGTAGTCAAAGTGTTAAGTCATTTCATAGTGATTGAAACATACTGATGTCACTTTCCGAATAGTAAATAAAATAGATGACTTGAAACCTTCCCACTTCTTCAAGTTTAAGTCAGACTACAGAACGAGAGGTCATAAATTCAATATGGAAAAGCCCCGAGCCATTACCCGAAGGAGAAGGAACATATTTTCCCATCGAACTGTGACAGAGTGGAATAACATACCTGAGGTTTCAGTCTATAGTTCTACTGTCAATGGTTTCAAATCAAACTTGGAGAAGGCATGGAAATTCAAAAGAGAAAGATATAACCCAGACCAACAGTTTTCTTGCCCATGATGTCACTAAAATTCACGTCTGCAAAGCCAAATTCAGTCTTTATCAGAACCGGACACTTCCATTTCTACCCTAGAAACCTGGAAGGAGGAGAGGGGTAAACAAGTTTTTGATAAACTCATTCTACGTTTTCTTCGCATCAATGAACATCTGTTGGCCTGTTTTCTTCGCACTTTTGCACAGATTAGCCCATACAAACATGTACAATCCCTAAATAATGTAACACACAGGAGGTTTACGGGTGAACGCACAAAGAGTTAAACTTGAAATGCCCTCATCAAGGTATGATAGAAATTAGGATTTGATCATGGGATGAGGAAGGTTATCACACGTCAGGGTAAAAAATACTTTCATATTTTCGAGGGCTCTTTTTTACATTTTCCTCTTGAAAAGTATCCCTTATATGATATATTTTACAGGGGCTATATTGGAGCTCACAAGGGCTATTTTCAAAGTTTAGAGGGCTAATTGCCATTTACCCCCTTTACTGCCAGAAGTACTGGTTGTATAGGGAGAACCCTTGAATAGGGACCCTCCTGAAAATGATAATTCTGGGAGGTGTTTCATCAAGATAAGAAGGACTTTACGCATGACTTTACGTTCGACTGGTATCCCTTCTTGCGCGTAATTCATAAAAGTACGCGCATTCAGTGCAAGACATGATACCATTCGATCTTAAAGTAGTGCGTAACTCTAAGAACGATTTGGTGAAACACCACCCAGATCTGGCATCAATTGCACAATCATCAAGGATGACAGATTTGTGGAACCTCATTATATAAACGAGGTCCCCTCTATATTGAAACATTTTTATATCAGGGTCATCAAACAAAGAATACAAAGGGATTGTCATTACGAGAGGATGTTATATCATGAGGTTCCACTGTAAAGTCAATTTAAGTAATTGAAGATAATGCAAATTAATCAGTATTAATACTTTGAATGTAGGCCAATACTTATTTCATGCCTGCCAATCTTCCCTGATTTTTCACGAGTCTCCCTGAAAGTAGATGAATATTTATAACCACTAACAAAAATGTTTTAAACATTTTCTCTCTCTGATCCCACCGCTGCCACCATGTTGTGTTATGGAGCGTGGTATCATATCCAATGCATAACACACAGAAGATTGTTAACGCAGTAATAAAGAGGAATATTGAGACGATTAGTGGACTGACATCTTGCTTGGTTACAGGTTTATTAATGCGCGGACCAATATCCAATGTTACACTGGTGTGCGTGCGCACATCATGTAGTTCGATAATACAACGTGAAGATATTTGTCATAAGATTTTGTGCATTTGATCAATGTCCCCTGATTAGTAATAAAATCTTCTTGATCTTTGAATATGAATGCTGGTAGCTCTGTTATGTACATCTTTGACAGAATTAATTTGTTAACAGCAATAATCCCATCTCCCATCTTTCAAGTTTTATTGAAAATGCTCTTGTTTTTTCTTCATACAGACAAGAAGTCGAACTCGCTGAAAGCTGGCCAAAGTGGGAGAAATAGGAAGATGACAGGGGCTGGGTTATATGAATCTTATCACCCTCATTCACAAGCTGAGCTCAGAGCGGGACCGTCTTCATCTGGAAGCGAAACATCGATCAGTGAGTATGACTCAGGTCTTAGAGTAATTGCTATTCTAGGAGTACCGTAAAAAGCTGACTAGAAGCACCATTCGCCGTTAGTTTTTTAAAATGTGCCCTTTTGCGTCAAAAATAGTCTAATGAAATGAATATTGATAAGATAATGCAAATCACAATCTTCTCACTACCTTGCTAAATATTCATGGTTGGTAGGTACAATGATGTCCATTGAAACGTAGACTCATTAGGATGGACATTATTTTTTTTTCTTTTGATGGTCCGAGCCAGAAAATACCTTCCGTGGACTTAATGACGTCCCAAAATAATCCGATTCTACATGTTTGTTATACGAGTGCCTGTTTATAGCACCTCTTTAAATAAATCTCCCGCTACAATACTAAAAAAATAATTTACGGGGACCATAAGTTAGGTACACACTCAACTGAGAGCCGAAACCACGGGCCGATTGCTCGAAATGGTCCTAGCTATCCTCTTCTTGCTAAGACGTCTTGATTTCTTGTGCCACCTTGTAACATACACATTAGCGTAGGTACGACTATGTTAAGAGGGTGGCAGAAGAACTTAAGAACTTAAAATTTTTTCCAAGTACTATATGAAAATATGGAATCTTCGGTGACCAACATAGTGACTATTTTCTTCGGGGCGCTATGCCAGTCACCTTACAATCCATAATTTCAACTAAAACTTTTCAGTGCATGGTATATTTGATTAATATTTCAAGCAACTGGCCCCTGGCGGTTTCAGAAACACGGTAGCGTATACGTGCGGTACGAAAGCGAGTTTTCACAGGTCGCTTTCTCGCCTTTTCAACCCTAAACAAGGCTCCGCCGTCTCGCTGAGCGTATAAACTTACGTATTTCTGTTGTAGTTTCTAGATCTGAAACCTTGAGGTTTCAGTATTTAGTGTAGACATGGCAATTGTAGCTCCATATTGAATGCCTTCCCAGCAAGAATTCAAATCAGGAAATAGCGGACTATTGTCCAAGGTATCTTATGCACATGAATATATTGATTTGCTTTTCTATACTTGTAAACGTCTCGCTAGTATTGAATTTTCTCACTAATCAACTGTACTTGTGCTCAATCCTAGATTGTGCAAAATCATTCACAGTAGGAAGGGTAAATAAAGATTCTGTACAATAGGCCGGCTTACTCTCAGATTCAAAATTATGCACGTTTTTTGCCAATACTCATACATGTTGGAATCCAGTATGCCTTGGACAAGCTTTCCTGGTTGTATACTAGAAGACACAAATTTGCATCTATCATTAAAGCCGCTTATTTGAAAAGGACATGTGACGAAATAGACCGGTGTACCAATAGATTAAAATTTATGCACGTTTCTTGCAAACTAACGTAGTTACGAGGTATTCCTTAATCCTAAAAAGCCCAGGGGGGGGGGGCACAATCCATACCACATAATTGTAATCCATTCCTACATCTTCGGTCCGATTACACTCAAATTTAGTGACTTTTCGTAAAATTTTGTTGCAGAAATTATGATACCATTGTTATTATTATCCCGTTGTCCAGGCTGCCGTGGCAACCATAAAACAAACGATGTGTTTGTCCGTTTATTGAATAATTTTAGTTTTTCAGCTTCAAATTAACCCAAATGATTATATATAGTCGCAATTTATATTTTTGGGTTTTTTGGGGGGCTTCTTTTTGTGAATCTCGAACAGAAAACACGGTTTCCGACCATTTGAATCACGTCTTCAAACGGGGACCTTTAGAAATTCCGAAGGACGCAAATTGTAGATTACAACTTGCCCTACATCTGTGCCAAATTTTAGCCCAATCAGCCAAATATTGTGGAAGTTCTTGAGAGGGGGGAGGCACTATGTGCCCCCTTGGGCCACAGAGACATGATAATAGGTTGGGTATTTTAGGGTTAAACCGGACAGTAACAATTGGACTCCAATACATCTAATCCATTTTTGCATACATTAATTTTTGCTATGTCGGTCAAGCTTCAGGTAAGCTTTCGGGTTGTCAAGAACAACCTTTGCGTTTAAAGAACGCATAAAATTTGCATCTATTAGTAAGCCCACCTATTTCTTTTCATACTACTAAATGGGTGGACAGTGCTCGGTGCACTTGCTGATGCACGCCTACACAGTGTTGTGCCTGCGAGGCAAAGGCTTCACATTTACTTAACAAATTCGCTCAGTGTTAAACAGCAAAGTGAAAACTTTAGGATTGAAAATTAAACATCCTCAATTTTTTTTCTTCTTGAGCTTTGGTACCTGTTAACCCTAAAAAGCCCAAGCTATTTTGATGTATCTGTGGTCCAAGGGGGGGGGGTGCACATAGTGCCCCCCTTGAGAACTTCTGCAATATTTGATGGATCGGGCTAAAATTTGGCACAGATATAAAGCAAGTCGTAATCTACAATATGGGACCATTAGAATTTCTCAAGGTCACCATTTGAGGGCGCAATTCAATAAAGTACATTAAAAAAGGGTGAATTTTGTCACTTTTCACATATGGTCTATTAAAAGCAATACTATGAACAGAAATATGTCAAAACTCTGGTTTTATTCCCCCTTAATATCTTAGGAATATATTCCATTACTTTATTAAACACATTTGATGCATTTAAAGGTAAAAATATGAAAATAAGTGCATCATGTCACATTTATCATGATATTGATAATAAAGGGCGCCATACAGCATTTGAAAATCTCATGTTATCCCTTGAAATTTTCATTTTTAAGGCTCCAATCTTCACTAAAGTGATTTCTAGGGCTTTCGTGAGGGGCTTGAGCTACTTTTATTTGCATTTAGTGCAAAAAAAGTATTTTTAAACATTTTATTGAATATATATGGAAAAAGTGACTAAAATACAAAGAAATACAAAAGAAATTGTCGGAAACCATGTTTTCTGCTCAAGATGCACAGGCGAGGGCAAAATCAACCTAAATATCATAAATTGTGACTATTCCCAAGCATTTTGGGTCAATTTGGAGCTGAAAAACTGAAATTATTCGAAAAATGGACAAACATGCTGTTTGTTTTATGGTTGCCATGGCAACCTGAACTACGGGATAATAATAAAAATGGTACCATAATATCCGCAACAAAATTTCAGAAAAAGTCACCAAATTTGAGCGTAATTGGACCGAAGATGTAGGAGCGGTTTTACGATTATGTAGTAGTGAGGGCACATTGTGCCCNCCCCTTGGACTTTTTAGGGTTAAAGGTATTTCTTATTCAATTTCCCATTGATACACATTTCCAGAAAAAATAAACATCGTTAACTAGTATACGCTGTGCGAATTCATTATGTAAATTACAGTTGCTTTTACCCATTAGGTACTGGATCAGCATCAAATCCTGAAACCGTCAGAATGGCCGGCAGAAACAGCTATTCGAGGGAATTCAAGTTATCGGTGACACATTTCTACCACAAGAATAACCTTTCCCAGACCAAACAACATTTTGGGTTGGATTCTAAGACTGTTTTGCGATGGGTCGATCAGGAAAAAGAACTTAAACTGAGTCGCTCAGGGAGTAGGAGACTGAAGGGGAGCAAAACTGCATCGTGGATCGAGCTTGAGGACAGACTTGCACAGGAAATAGAAAGTCAGAGAGAGAAGGGCCTAAGAGTAAAGTCATGGTGGGTGACAAGCAGGGCAAAGCAGCTTAAAGACGAAATGGATCCACTGCACCCTCTCACGTTCTCAAATGGATGGCTCAGGAACTTTCTTAAAAGGAGAAAATTGTCTTATCGACAAGTTACTTCCATCGCTCAGACCCCTCCGATAGACAAGGAAGAAAAGATACGAGAGTTTCAATGCTACATCAGGAAGAACGCTGTAAAGGGGGCAGGAAAGAGGCAAAGGTTAAGTCGTCTTGGCAAGTGGAAAGAGGGGACAATCGCCAATATGGTTCAGACTACTCTTCCCTTCACATTCGGTGGAGGAAGAACTTTGGAGAAGAAAGGGAAAAAAACGGTATGGGTCAGGGCAGGACAGTCTGGCCAAGACAAGAAGAAGGGAAAAGGGGGGAAATTAAAAAGAATGAAGAAAAATGAATAAAATGAATGACAAAACATGAGTACAAGGGAATGAATGAAAAAGATAAGGATCGAATGGTGTTAGGTGGATTTGAACCACGAGCTTCTTGCTTCGGAACAGGTGCTGAAACACAAATTGCCTTTTGCCGTTGTCGGCAAGATACATCTTATCAAGCTTTATAATCATTTGGTCTGTCTCGGCTCTCAATCATTAAACTCACAACGTTGGACCTCAACTCTCCAGTAATGTGGGAACAACCAAAAATGTCACCATACTATGTCTGAAACAAATGTGTGACCACTATCACCATCTTAATTTTCGTTTCCTGAAAAAAGATTGATGGTGGTGGTGATGATAATGATGATGATTGATGATGGATGATTTGTTATTGGTGATGGTGATGATGATCCATAGTGATGGTGGCTGTGGTGGTGGTGATTGTGATGAGTATGATGGTAATGGTGATGATAATGATGATGATGAACCTAGTAGTGATTGGTAATGGTGATGATGATGGTGGTGGTGGTGGTGATGGTGTTGATGATGGTATAATGACGATAATGATGACGATAATTATGAAAATAATGGTGGATGGTGTAATCTATCTTGTCCTGCATCAGAAAACAATATCAGCGCTGAACTAAATTTTTGTGTTGGCTGTCAATCGAATGTTATCTAAAACTTTCCTGATGCTGCATAATGCATATAATGAATCAATGCGAAGGATTTTTCATTGTAATCATCAGAGAATTCCTTCATATTTCTAGGCTTCATCTCCTTATGGCGCTTATCAAAACTACGCAGTGAAATGGCTTATGTTGTTTGGTTCATACATGCAAAAGGTAAATTGCAAAGAACTCTGATAGATTCGATATCTCAATCTTAGGGGGTGCTGCTCAAAAGTTGTAATTGATCGCAAGTTGCAGTTGATCAGAACGCGCCAATCAAAATCATTGTTTCATGCGCGTCTTGTTAAATGTGCATATCGCGTGCAAATGAAAATGCGCGTTAAAATTTGGAAAGTTGCAGTTGATCTGCAGTTGATTTTGAGCAACACCCCCTTAATCTCTCATATCTAACAATAGAGACGGTCGCTTGTATGAGATGAACAAAATTGGGCAAAAAAAAGAAAAGAAAACAGCAACATGAAAAGTATTAAGGTATGTAATACGGCATAGACATGACAAAAACACTTCCGATGCAATTGTTCCTAAGATCGATGGTGATCTGTCGCATTCCCATTTTGTTCATCTTAATAAGAATATTCAGCTGCATCAACAATGACGTCTGCACACTTATTTTAAATCATCAACAAAAGAGTGCTTTTCCTTCATTGGTTTTCTTACGATGATGTGCATTGCTACAAAATGTCACAAGTAACGTTGCCGACTGTTGAAGCAGACGCTTTTAACACAATATAAACTATTTCCGAAAATTTAACTAGAGAGCAGACAATAGGTCCGTAAACCATGTATTCAACTGTGCGGACACAACAATGGAAAGCCGGTACCGATTTCAATAGCATTACAAAGGAACATTGAAATTGCGTTCGACTTAACTTTTCGAAAATACTTTATATCGTGTTTTTGGACGTGTAAATTATCATAAATTCGTACACTTTCGTTCACATATAACACAATGAAAATACAGTAAAATCTCGTGATCTCAAGAAGACCCAAGTACTTTTATTTAAGACTATTACGATGAAATTAGGGGAAAGGGATGTGAATTAATTTATATATAAGTTGTCCTTATCTCTTTATATCAGCATGCATCTTGAAAGTTATATTATTCATTACAAAGTAGAACTGCATATTGCTTCCCCATGATTTAAGATGTGTTTTATCTTCTTCACATGAATATTGAAATAATTTCACACCTCCATTTTGATCTGCTCTGGCTTATGCGATCGACCTCGCACGATCAGAGGGACAAATTATGTTTGGAATGATGTGATTCTTATGATAAAGTCGGCTGAATGGAATCAACCCACCGCACACGATTAGCTTACGACCCGATTGGAGAAAGAAATCACAGTAGGATCTACCTTATTCTTGTTCTGAAAACTATTATGAATAGTAATCATGATTTTAATGTTGTTATCAGTCTTATTCCAGATGATTATAAAGCCCCAATCACATAGGGCCCCGGAAGCAACACGATTCAATTACACGACTCTTTGTTCGCAGGAAGCAAACTGTTAATTGAACAAAGATTCATGTTGAATTGTGTTGCTTCTGGGCTTCTTTGTGACTGGGGCTTCAGTAGCAACTCCTAGACAACCTAAGGCCCCAGTCACATAGAAGCCCGGAAGCAACACGATTCAACACTATTCTTTGTTCGGAGGCATTCAATTGTGAATTAACAAAGGATCATGTCCAATCGTGTGGCTTCCGGGCCTCTATGTGACTGTGGCTCTAAGGCTGCTCTGACTTTTCCGAATTTATTGTAATTCAGAGCTGATTTGATGTTTCTTCTGACAAGAATGCTTGTATTAGAAAATGTTCTATGTATTTGAATGCTTATGAGAGGTATGTTCACACTATCTTCTAAAATCAGATCATAAGCCGGTCGTAACCTGTGCTGTGGGCCTCAAACCCATCAGTAAAGTGGCATTGCCAGGGTTCGGATCGGAGCATTCTTTTCCATATAGGCCAGTCACATAGAAGCCCCGACTGAACACGAAACAGCGTGACTTTTGGTTTGGTAGTTAATTGTGAACTGAACAAAGAGTGTTATTCGATCGTGTTGCTTCCGGAATTCTATGTGACTTAGGCCATATATGCCACGCTTGGAACGATAAAAGATTAATCGAATACCACAAAAGTGGTCTGTATGCATGTCCACCATAGCAAAACCCATCCACCACCAGGCCAAATAAGCTGGGATTGATCTCGACTCTGTTCTATGTTACAGGACACACTTCTTAACTAATTTCTTTCATTGTCATGCCCAAACATAATAGATAGTTTTCAATTGAATTTATAAGCAATGTTCGTCCTCAATCCGCGTTTCCCTTTTCATTTGATAATTCATGAGTTTATTCATTTTACACGTGGAACTACATCTCATGAATACTCGTATTACTTCGTCATCTCAGCAGTAGTGGGCGCTCTATCAATCACATATTGTTTGAAGGTTTCAATCTTCAATCACATGTAGAAACACTGTGATTGCTCCAAATCACGTGTGCCTCTAGTCAGCTTTTTACGGTATGTGTTAGCGAGGGGGCGTTTATTGCATCTGCTGGATATCAACCCAAATCGCACAGAATTCTTGAAACCAGGAAATGGCTTCATGGACAGGAGCATGGGATGCATGAAGTTTGGAAACATGATATAGCAAGGTGAACAAACTTGACTCTTGTGATGTCACAACAGGATTGACATTTGAAAGAAATTTTTAGGGGCGTTCCCTACTAAGCCAACATAAGATTGGAAAAAAAAAATATTATTTAATATATGATACACATTTGGACTCTCTTTCACTGAAAAGGGTATTGATAATGGTATAATACACCAATACAGATCAACTTGTATTTTCATAATAGTACCCCTTTAAAAAACTCACAAATTTGGGGCCTCTCTGTTGCATTCTTCAGTTGCGTCAAGGTTTTTTTTTTTTGCTGCAGCTAGAATGACTACCGAGAGGCTAAAAATGCATGTCTTTAATGAAGTAAACCTACATGGCTGGATAACTGTTAATTGTTAGATTGCATGTACCATATTGCTCATAAAACCCTGTTTTTTTTTACCCTTGAATGGAAGAATAGTTTATCAATGAATGCATGTTTTAGATAATTGTTATTGCATCATGTGAAATAGAACTACAGTCAAACCTGTCTACAGTGGCCACCCCAAGGAAACCAGAAAAAGTGGCCACTGTAGACAGGTGGCTGCTATAGACAGGTTCTATAACATGGATTTCCACCCCAAGGGAATCAATTTAAGAGGCCACTGTAGACAGGTGGTCACTATAGACAGTGGCCACTATAGACAGGTTTGACTGTAGTACAGTGTTGATTATTAGATTATATAAATAGATATATTTTCAATAAACAGTATACCTATTTAAGGAATGATGCATTTGGTGTTGTGATTCTTTTTTCCTGCTTATTTGTAGCCCTTGATCTTTACCCATTTTAATATTTTTAATAGCTGCAGAAAAAATAGGTGAGTAAAACAAAAAAAGTTTGAGTGAAATCGGACAACTAATAAGAAAGTTATGAATGTTTGAATATCTAGACAAATTGGCAACTGATGACCTCATAGGTGCACAACTTAGTATTTATGATATTGATATCAATGTAAAAAAAAAATGTTACTTTTTCCCCATAAGATTTCCTCACAAGTTACACTGTAGTATATCTTGATGATGTAGCTCCCATATTTGCATGTTTACATCAATACAAATTTTGTGTCTTTCTGTAAAAATGATGAATTTTGCACTATACATTTAATAGGATCAATGGTTAGTTTTTTCTTATCTTTAAAAAGTCATAACTTTTTTCATAACTTTTTTCGTTCTGCTCTCCAATTTTTTCTGCTTCTGTTAAAAAATTACCATTTTTGGGTAGACTCTTCTTTTAATATCCAAACACTCCTTAATTTGGATTCATGACAGAAATTTTACGCAGCAAAGAGACAAAAAAAATAATGAAACAAAAAAGAACAGTGTGATAGTTTTAGGGTAAGCATATAGGTTGTTGAAACAAATTGTCAAAATAGAATGGAATGTTAGTTATTCAGGTTCTCATTTCAGCTAGATACCATAAGCAGGGATAAGTGAAAAAAAATCATATAATGGTAAGCTTGTCAAATATTGAAAATCACAGTTTAGTACAGTGGACTCTTGTTATAACGAGGGCCTTGGGACGAGAGAAATATGCTCGTTATAAATAATGAAACCTTGTTATATCAGAGTAACATTAACAATACAATTCAAAGAGAATTTACACTTTGGGACCACGAAAATTCCCTTGTTAGAATAAAACCTCGTTATATCAGTTCTCGTTATAGTTAGCGTCCACTATATTTTGCATGCATCATTTTCTTTGCTTTTAGAGTATTGTTTTGGTCTGGCTTTACATCATTCTTGCAATATCCACTTATGATGCATGTCGAAAAGCATTAGAATGTCTTCTTTCCTGCCCATTCCTTGGATTGCATTTTCAAGCATATGTACACAAACTAATTTTCACAAAATCTAACCGTATCAATTATTTAAGTAATTCACATAGTCTAGACTTTCTCATTATCATATTTGCTTCAAACTTTCATTTCTTTATTCAATTATTCTATTTCTTATCAATGTATGGATGTTAATGGGAAGACCCTGCCTCTAACTTTCATACTGCATACAATATTTTTACATTATGCATGTACAAATTGAAAGATGAATTGTCCAGTGCTATGAAATGACAGATTCTGCCGAAGGTGCCAATCCGTGGGTAGTTATTGGGGCTATCGCAGGGACTTAGAATCGTCTGAATTTAATTGTATCATCAGACATTTGCAAACTCAAAATGTTTGATATTTCACCATTCTTTGTTAATAGGTGGAAATTCAAGCAGACAGAACACTGATCAGCATCTGGGAAACACTATGCAAACATCAGGTGATATATCACATGACTACTATCATTCTGATTCAGAATTAACGATATCATCTAAAACAGAAATCTCCAATGGTGTCTGTGGAGCAAGTCATGATGAAATAGGAACATTGTCTATTCCAGGAGAGTTTTTTAGTGAGAGGGATATTGTGGAGTCTGATCAGGATCAACATAAAGCAAGAGGAAAGACCAAAGACAGAGAAAGAACTCCAGACAGCAGTAATGAACGGAACAGATGTGAAATGACATCTATACACGACGAGGGTCATGCCTCCAACAAAAGCGAAAATCCCTATCAATGCAACGTGTGCAACAAAATCTGTTCCAGAAGCAGTAGCTTTACAATACACATGAGGACCCACAAAGATGAAAATAGAAACCGTTGTACGGTTTGCAATAAAAAGTTCACCAGGAGTGGTTGTCTCTCAGCACATATGAGAATCCACACAGGACAAAAACCTTATGAATGCTCTGTGTGTAATCAACGGTTTACCCACATAAGCCTCATCGCATATCACACATGAGAATTCACACTGGTGAACATCCATTCCATTGCACTGTTTGTTCCAAAAGCTTTGCACAGAGTGGTCATCTCACAAGGCATATGAGAATTCACAGTGGAGAAAAACCTTATAAATGTTCTGTGTGTAATAAGAGCTATGCTGATCGCAATAGTCTTTCAATACATATTAGAACCCACACAGGACAAAAACCTTACGAATGCTCTCTATGTAAGCATCGGTTTTCACACAGTAGCCATCTTTCCTCACATAGGAAAATCCACACCGGAGAAAAACCCCATACTTGTGTTATCTGTAACAAACAGTTTTCACGACGTAGTAATCTCAAGGTGCATATGAAAGCCCACACCAGAGAAGATATTTACCAATGTTCTGTTTGCGATCAACGATTTCCCCTCAACAGCCATCTTTCATCACATATGAAAACACACATTGGTGAAAAGCCTTTTAATTGTACTGTTTGTGATAAAAGTTTTTCCCACAGTAGTCATCTTATACGTCATATGAGAGTCCACACACGTGAAAAGCCCTATCAATGTTCTATTTGTAATCAAGGATTTTCCCAGACCAGTCATCTTTCAACCCATATGAACACCCACACAGGTGTAAAGACGTATTACTGCTCAGTGTGTGGTAAAAACTTTACCCAGAGCAGTAATCTCTCATCACATATGAGAAGCCATACAGGATGAAATCTTTTTGTCTCTTAAAATCCTCTGCAGAAAGTCTGTAAAAGCATAAAAGAATCTACATAAGAAATAACGTTTTGTTGTAATGAAAGTTTATCCTTTAGAAATTATTTTTACCACATATGAGAAGATACACAGCATAAGATCCTACTCATGTTTTTTTTTTTTTTTTTGTAATCAGTGGTTACACCTCTGCAGAAAGCCTGTCAACACGTGAAAGAATCCACATAAGTAATAATGTTTTGTTGTATTCTAAGTTTCTCCTTTAGAAATAATCATTTATCTCATATATACAAAGCCACACAGGTTCCTTTTGTAATCAGTGGTTACCCCTCTGCTGAAAGTCTTTCATCACATGAAAGATTCCACATAAGAAATAACGTTTTATTGTAATGAAAAATTTTCCATCAGCCACACAGGTTAAAATCCTACCCATGCTTTCTTTGTGATCAGTGATCATCACTCCACACAAAGAATTTATATTTATAATAATGAATAATGAACGGCTTTTATATAGCGCTTATCAACTCTTTAATATGAAGAATTCTCTAAGCGCTCTACAATTGCAGCATTATTACCCTGGCTTTAGCCCGGCAGCCACTTCATTAGCGCACTTGGCGTTTTGAGGAATAAATATTCCTACCAGGTACCCATTCACCTCAGCTGGGTTGAGTGCAGCAAAATATGGATGAATTTCTTGCTGAAGGAAATTAACGTCCTGGGTGGGATTTGAACCTACGACCCTCTGGTTGAAAGGCGAGAGTCATGAACACTATACACCACGGCGTCTTTATATAAGTCTACGCTGTACAACAGGGATAAAAAGGTTGTTTACTTGCTCTGTAGTAACAATCTCAAATGACTTATAAAGACAAAAAAAGTGCCTTCAATGTTCATTGTAATAGAAAGAAATTGCCCTTTCCAATAATCTGTCATGTATTGAAATCCATTAACGTGTTTTACTGTATTTTTTTTTACTCTGAAAGTTTTTCCAAAAGCAGTAATTGTACAAATACCAATATTACCATTTGTAATCTCAAAGCAAAAGCCCACACAGGAAAAACATGTTGATAATTTGGAGGCAATTCCTCATGGGCAGTATAATAGAATTACATACCATTTTGAGATACATATTACGTCTGTTCTCGCCCAGTGACAGATTCTCAGAGACATGCCAAATTAAAATGTATAAAGTAAGTGCTAGCAAATGGAAGGAAGAAAAAAAATCTCGCATATTTCGGAAGAGAGATTTTCAAACTACAGTCAACTCTGCCTAAGTCGAACTTGTCTAAGTCGAATAATTGCCTAAGTCGATGTGATTTTCTGGAACAAATCATACAAAACCAGTGTTATTAGCCTCTTCTAAGTCGAAATTCTCATAAGTCGAACAGAATTTTGTGGTCCCAACAGATTCGACTTAGGCAGAGTTACCTGATATATTGAATACTTTACAGATTCTAAGAAACTATCCACAGTATAATGACTCTAAGCAACGAGATACTCTTCAAAAATACTTCTTGTTTTTTCCCATGTGGAATTGCACTTTTATTTTTCCTTAGAAGTTATATTTTATCATGTATGAATACTAAATGACACAAAACATATGCATGTATCTTATTGCTCTTAAAATCCTGTTTGTTTTGTACCATACAGTTTGAAAAATACATGTAGTAACATATAAAAGACATTATGTATTTATTTTTCAGTAAACAGTCAAATATAAGAAATAACAAATTTTGTGCTGTGATTCTGTTTTCCTGTCAATGTATAGCCATGTTCAGCATTATGAATTTTATTATCTGAATATATCTTACTTATATAATGATGTAAATCTTACACACGTGTAATTCAAAACAAAGCAAAGGGAAAAAGATGAAGAAAAAAAAACACGAGAAAAAAAGGTGCATTAGAAAGAGGAAACCCTTCATGAAAAGATTCAAAATGCGGTAAATCTAGAAAAGGTGCAGGATGATGTTCTTGTCTGTTTATGTTGGTATAAGAATGAATAATTGCGTCCTGATAAACAAAAATAGATTACTGGTAATGAGTTCCTGGAAAATAAAGAGCCCAATGTAAGAATTGGGGACGACCGAGCATATTCTTTTATTAAATCCTAATGCTGGGTCTGGGCGAGAAAAAAATCTAGCTTTGATTAAACGGAGAATAATCAGATGAACATATAACATGTATAATAAAATAAACAAATCGGACGATGAATAAGAAAATTATGAATAACTCAACAGTCAATTTTCATGCACATTTGCACCTTTTGGTCGCGTGGTATGACGTTTGTCATGGACTTCTCTGCAAATAGATTATTATATCGTTTTAAACCCCTGCTCTGTAGACCGCTTAACCAAAGAGAAGTTTTCTTTATTTCGTCGATAAATAGATGGATGCAGGTGCATTTGTTTATTAAACATTTTCAATATTTCAAAAAGATATGACTTTATTTTTTTTTAAACAATTAGTTATGATGAGGTAGCAGTAGAGAAGCGCATGACATAACATTTGCAATTTGCAAAATCACTGTTTAGTTTTTATTCATTGAAATAATCATTACTTTCTTACTTATTATCCAATTTACTTCTTTTAGTGTTTGTCTGATTTTCTGCTTTTAGTTTTAATCAAAGCAAGATTATTCTGCCCCTTTAAGACTGGATATGCCCAATAAAAATGAATTGATTAAAAGCAGAAAATCAGACAAAGAGATCAAAAAATATTTGAAGCAAATCGGACAATAAATACGAATGTTAAGAAAATTTCAACTTTACAATTTGTTTGTAATGCCAATTGGCGATGATGGGTCACGCGATATGACATATATCATGCACTTATCTGCGAGCAATTTATTATATCTTTTTGTTTTAAAGCCCTCCTTTTTCAATCCTGAACGAAAAAAGTTTTTATGTTGATATATACATGGGTACCGGGANCTGTGCCATGTTGCATAAAAAGATGCGTTGAAACCCAATTCTCAAAATTAAAGTCCTAAATACGTGGTCCTGATTGGTTGAAAACCGAATTGCGTTTAATTTTCTGACCTGCGATTAATCGCAACTTTGTTAATATGTAACAGGACTCTGGTCTCTTGATTCGCAACATACCTGTTGGGAACCATTACCTAGCATGAAAACATATGATGCATCATATCGACTATATACATTTATTGAAATGGAAAGGGGACCATTGTTTTTATCAAATAATAACTGGCCTGACTAAAAAGTATTTGTGCTGCTATGTTATGTTTGCATTGTATCACTTGTAGCATTTCCTTTGACTCATATAAGCCGGTGGACAAGCTTTCACAAAAGAAAGTATCTTTGTAAAAGTGGATTGTCGTAAAGCGTTTCAAATTATTTATGTTCAAACAGTTGCGAGCTAAATAACTATTTCGGAACAAGGAGAACACCAACTCATGCTCACAATTGATTCCAAATCTCAGGGTTTTAGCATCTAATTCAGAATAAAATACCACCACCTGTCTTGTTGGCCCAAATCTTATTATCCACTTCCATTCCTGTGATTGGGTAACATTCATCGGTCAATGAAACAAAAAGTCTCTAACATAATGGTTTGGTGAACGATTGCAATCCAGCTGGTGAACATGGCTTTTTGTCTGTATTTTAGTTTGATTGTTCAGATGGTAAACAAATAAAAGGGAATGCATACTCCTCTATCCAGTGTAATAGGACTTAAAAAAGGAACTGTAAAGGTAGTCTGCAAGCTAGAGCACACAACCTTTCACTGTGGTTCCCACACCCCCTTGAATGAAAGATTCAATCTTTACTATGCAAGTTTCTTGCAAACGATCAACGACAGTCACACCTGCCTTTAACGACCATCTGTCCATAAAGGCCATTTTCATGACTCCCAAGAAAGCATTTTACGTGTAAATGAAGCTATCGACAAAGACCATCTGCTGTTTAAGATCCCCTTTTCTGTTTCTCCCCACCCCGGTGGTCTTTATGACCGCACACCACTAATTATGTCAGGTGATCATTGTTGGTCAGGTGACACCGTAACAAAGATATTCATGTAATTAAAAGAAATAATAATATAAATTAAATGGCATATATTCCAGCTATCTTATTCATATGAGCATTAAAAATAACTATTGGTGGTTTGGATGAGTCTCATCATTAGATGGCAGGAATCGGTGCAAATGGGATTTTAGGGCAATTTTTACAGTCTTGTGCAAAACTCCATATCCCAACATGGTCTTAGCCAATTAGTAGTTTCATTTTCAGACCTTTTTCTGAGAGAATGAGCTGAAAGACATATTTCATGAAGATGAAGGAAATAAGATGATCTACTAACACTTCAAGTCTGAATGTTACTGTTCCTAGCACTTATTTTTGATGAATTTTTACTTTTTACTTTTTTACACATGATGAGAATATAATTAGTGGTGTGTGCCCTTAAGGACAGATTTCACTCTAGAAGCTACGTAGTATTCCTTAAATCGATTAGTTACATTAGTTACAAAACTTTGAATTCACTCTGCATGTATTACTTATTGCTATTGTTGGACAAGCCTCGGGCCAACCTTTGTGTGTATAGAAAGCGCATGAAATCTGAATCTATTTTTAAACCCGCCTATTGATCTATTGTACAATATTTCAGACTATAGTGACGCGTTTCCGAAATCTACCAGAACGGATTTTTCCGTCTTTTAAGCACATTCATGAATATTCATTATGTTCATTCGAGGAGAGCTTATTACATGAATAATGATTTTGCTTTCTCCTAATCGATCGCGAGTGGGCGCTCTGCAGAAGAAGGCCCAATTCACCAAAACGATTCAAATTCATATGCGCTTCTACGCAGTGTATTACGGTAT
>BQKZ01003342.1:51819-63992 GCA_036244855.1 Temnopleurus reevesii
CCCCCCCCCCCCCCCCCCCCCCCCCCCCCCACAACCGAGTCTCAAAATCTAAATTATTTTTTTCCTTTTTTCTTCTTCAAAAAAGAGGTTCAGTACTGTATACGAAACAGTGTGATATTGTATCCTTTATGAAAGGGCAATATCACACGCTAGATTGTGCTTCCAAGTATTGAAGTACAATGCATTATCATGACTGTCATTGATGCATGTGCCATTCCTGTGCTCATGAATTTGTCTCTCACTATTCCCGCCAAAACTCAAATTGCATTTGACACCTTACATGGAAAGACAGACTCGAAACATCTGCAACTTTCCCTTACGATAAAAGTTCACAAATATTAAGACATGTGGAAGTGCGATACACGTACTATATTGAGGTTTTCGTTATTGTTTTCTCAAAATATTAATTTCCTCGTAGAATGGAGCAAGCAGGTCTATGCTAAAATTGAAACTTATTTTGGTCCCTCCCGATCCTGAATCAAGTGGACCATGCGGTAACCGAAAACGGTAACGGTCCTGTACACGGTGTGGTCATTATCTGATTATTATATCCCTCAGGGGTGTTGGGGTGGGTAATTATAATCATAATGATATGACACCTTTGTACGGGTATGCATGTCAGGTACAGCAGAACGTCTTGAAAAGTGGAGGGGTCGAAAAGTGGAGGGGTTGAAAAGTGGAGGGGTCGAAAAGTGGAGGGGTTGAAAAGTGGAGGGGTCGAAAAGTGGAGGGGTTGAAAAGTGGAGGGGTCGAAAAGTGGAGGGGTTGAAAAGTGGAGGGGTCGAAAAGTGGAGGGGTTGAAAAGTGGAGGGGTCGAAAAGTGGAGGGGTTGAAAAGTGGAGGGGCCGAAAAGCGGAGAGGCTAAAAAATGGAGGGACTGAAAAGTGGAGAGGCTAAAAAAGTGGAGGAGCTGTATAATTATTTTACCATTTCTACACACTGCCATAAGGCCAGACATTTGTTTATTGTTTGCCCCTCCCCCACTTGCACCACCACCGGTTTCGCGGTACTTGTATGTGCATGTCTCTTCGTATACATGTATTCAGGACTAATCACGCATTTATTATTGCCGTTATTCTTATTATTGTTCTTAAAAATCTATCATCTATTTTTTTTTTGGGGGGGGGGGTGCGGGTATCACTCGCTCTCGTTTGCTCATTTTGTGGTTTGCATCTCTTGTCGATTCTGAGGATGGGAATGGTGCTTGTTGTTATTAGGTTCCCTAATACAATATGAACACCACAAACACCTCAGTGTATGAATTAATAGAATTATCAAACATTGTGGTCTTCCTCATTCATTTCAATTAAATACAGAGAGGTCACCAAGGCCCCATGAAGAACCACAAACTGTTGAGCCGCGTTAAAGCGTTCATGATTTGAATAACATATGTCGATTAATTTACAATGAAATGAAAAAGAACGATATAGGCGCCAAAATGATACGGAAAATACAAAGACGACAAGGCGTGTTCATGAATTCTACAATTATCATTCAAAACACCACAAAAAAAAACATTATAAATATCAGAAGGTCAAATTGTAAATTGTCTGACAAGATATTAATCGTCCTAAAGAGAAATTGTTGAACATTGTGAATCGTTGGAGTGTCAATTAATTTCACTTCATTTATTTTCCACTTCCAACAACACAAAAAAGGTTTAAACATTTTTCGATTTGTTCCCTCAAACAAATGGGATACTTTAAGACAATACTCTGATACCCCAATTTATACAGTCTGCGGTTTAATCAATAACAGGGATAATGCGATTTCGGTTTAAAGGGTTAATTTATTTGACATTTACTTTCCCCTCCCCAACCTGCCGCTTGCCATGTTTTCTTTCGTACTAATTCTATTACCTCTCTCGCTAGCTGCCACTTTTTAACACGTGAAAATTTAATTATTTTGAGGAGGTAAAGAGATAAATGTAAGATAGCTAATACGCCAACGGTTAGTATGAAACCAGTCAGTTTACTACTTTGACTCAACATTAGCTTAATTTCTATAAGATTAAATCAATTATAAAATCATAAGGACAAAGTCTGTTCGAATAATTGGCATGGCATTTGATTTGCATCCAAATACACGGATTGCTTTACTGTTTATTTTGCTTTTACTTCTATTTTTGTATTGTGTCGGCGATAGGTCTCCTTATTGAAATCGTGTTAACAGTTTTTATGCATTAGATTTTTATCTTTCTGCTACACGGAACCGAAGTAATTTTGTTGCATTTTTCATTTCATGATCGAAAGGGCTTTGATTGTCTCAATTATGGTTTTCCCCATAGACAATAACGACACAATTATCTTAATTAAATTTTTCTCAAGCATACCCTTATTTTCGTAATAACGAAACTCCTGTATGTGACTTACGGGTATTAATGTCGACTCACACCTTTGAGTTTTTAGCATGCACCGGCCCAGTGGTATTTTTTAAATAAAAAACGCTCCCCATATATACGCACAAAGACATAGGTCATACGTTGGACTGACGTTGGACTTACGCAAGCCGAATGTCAATCCACCGTCTGATCAGTATATACCATGCGCTCGGAGAGAGCGTTTTTAATTTCCACCAACGCCGGGCCAACGCAGACTAAAACGCAAAGGTGTGAGTCGGCCTTTTTATTGAATATGCTCTTTTTGACCTTTGCCAATTCGACACTTTCGTGAATCCATTTTGACTCAAACCTCAGGGTTCCTGATGATTGCTATATCAGATCAGGAGCCGGTGACATAGAATATGCAATTAAACGTACGATATATATTAGTCGTAAGTCTATGGCAAAATGTGTACCATAGAGATACAATCAAACTTAAATATATCGTAACTCTTTTATGTTACAGGCCCCAAAGTCAATAATGTCAAGTTCATTAGAATGACCTGAGCCCATGAGTTTCAACCTACTGATGTAAAAACCACCGGTTGATATCAAATGAAACACTTTTTGTATACAATGTACATGTGTATATATGGCACATACATTAGGGCGGATCCAGGATATCATTTTAAAGGGGGGGGGGGGCGTGGCACATGTGTCGATTTGTTCCATCTATCATGTCTGTGGAATAAGCCAGGGACCGATTGATCGAAAGGGTCTTATATCCGCTTCTTCCTATAAAGACGTCTCCTACAAACATGATAAAGACGTCTTAATTTTTGTGCCATCCTCTTAGCATACATGTATCAACGTTCGCGTCTTTATCAAGAGATTGCCACAAGAAGTGAAAGATACGTCTTAGAAAAAAGAAGACCATTTTGTGTAATTGCCCCAACCTTTACCCCTACATGTATAATGTAAAAAAAAATCTAACAAACAAAACGAACTCACACACAAAGTGCGTCAAAAGGGTACCATTTTTTTAAGAAAAAAGGGTCGGTTGATCAAAGAGAAAAATTTTGTTTAATGTATTTTTTTATTCTGTACATTTCGCCTGTAAAATAAGATGTATAAGGAAAAATTGAAGCTAGGACACTTTTCCAAATTACCTTTCAGGTTACGTTTCACATCCCCACCTACTGATGTATGACGTTTTTGTAATCTCTTAAGGTGCAAGAAAGGTAACAAAAAATAGAAAGAAAATACAAGAAAAGAAAACAAGTTCACCAAGGTGAAGGACAACCAATCAATTTTGAGTCCGTCAAAGCTTTTAGCAAAAGGCCCATAATGAGATTGGCGGAGGTTGTAGCTTATGTTGCTATATACCCCAAAATCAGTCGATCAGCTCAGTTAATGAAACGTTGACTTGACCGTTTGACGTGAAACGTAAAAATTTTCGTATCATTTTCAATGTTGCTCATTGAAAATAATGGCACACGAAATTAAAAGACGTCTTCGTAAGAGGAGTATAGTTGAGACCATTTCGTGCAATGGGTTCGAGAATTTGACCTTCCAGAGTGGGCGTAGTAAGAAGGGGGAGGGGAAATAGGAAAAAAATGAGATGAAGAAAGCGATAAAGAAATAACGAAATGAAAAGAAAAAAGTCTTCACAAAAATTGCCCCATCCCTTTGCCTACCAGCGCCTACAATGCCAACATCAACAAAACCCAGGTTTTTCATGTTTATCAAATATGCATAATGCAAAAATTATAAGAGTTCTACTCTTCATTGACAATCACATGCCAGCAGTCACGGTGTGTGACATTTATCTCGGCTCGTAGTAAACCAAGTTCACCGTGATTTCTTCATGAGTATAATGAATATATGATGTTCTTCAAACAGTTTCCATGGAAACGGAATCGACAATGAGTTTTCAACAGGGAATGCGCGGATATGAGAATCCTGCTATGAATACAAATCGATCATAATTGTTGCATAAAAACATGCCTTTACATTCCGCCCTTCAAATTACTATCGTTGGATTACGATGAAAATCATTACTGACATTAAAAAAGGTAAATGGAATAAAGTTAACCTAGTAAAATAAAATACAACTGATTTGAATTGGTACATAGTACATGTGGGCAGAAAATGGGCTTTGATCAATGACGATCATAGAATTAAGTTTAGTCAATTGGATTAGTTACAATTTTATTGATTGGCGTTTTATTTTATCGAGATGATTCTGAAACTGCATACCAAATTGGACAATCAGAGAGAAAGAACGTTCAGTATATTGATATCATTATGAAATCAAATAACGAAATAACTGGACAAAATAAACAACTCCCCATCTAAGTTTTCACAGTGATTCTGGTAGAAAAAGATCCTCCTTGTCATTCAGCAAACATAACCGACATCATGTTCCACATTTCTTTGGAGATATGAAACCGGGTGGGCTTTTTTTTACCGCTTGATCCACTCGTGTTTGAATAATCAGTCATTTATTTTGTCAAATGTCTTTGTCACACGATTTAAACTATTTCCGTAAAATAAAGCGGGTCATGAGACAATACATCCACACGCCATGTATTGAACTGTGCGGATACAACATTCACAAGCCGGTTCCGATTTGAATAGCATTGCAAAGAAGCACTGAATTAGCGTTCGACTTAATTTTACGAAAATAGTTTAAGCCGTGTTTTGTCCTTATTAGATTGTACCATGTGTATAGTGAGTTCAAGATGCATTTAATATTTTCTGTGTGTGTTCGATTAGATGACATGTACAATCTCATCGGTAAGAATTGTTGAAGCATGGTTGAAGATTTGATCAGATATCTGATGTTAATCTTTAAGGTCACATACCTCGGGGATTCCCTTCATAAGGATCACGAGATGACGTGTTAATCGGTATGTTATCATAACATCCAATCAATGACGTCATCAAAGTGCTTGTGTCTCGTGCAAGGCGAGGGAACTCCCTTATTACGTAATTGCGGTGTTCCTGTTATTATATGCTTATCGTTCATACATTCGCTCTTCAAATGTTGGGCCGCATGCTGTCCACACTCCATTGGTTAGAAATACCAAATTTTGTGTGTATTTTTACCAACTGGAGCAAAATAAAACCAACATGAGCAAAACCATCTGTTGGACAGATTAATATAACTATAAGCAGATAAGCAACAGTTTTGTGGACAGATCACGTTGTTAATGCCCCGGTCACATATAGGACCTCGGAAGCAACACGATTCACCCCGACTCTTTGTTAATTCACAGTTAACTGCCTCAGAACAACGAATCGGGTGAATCGTGTTGCTTCCGGGGTCCTATGTGACCGGGGCTTAAGATCAGGGCCCCGTAACATAAAGGTTTGCGATTAATCGCTATTTGATTTAGCGATCAATTGCTAACTTTAGTACATGATTTGCCATAGACTTGCGATTGATATCAATCGCTATCAGATTAGCGATTAATCGCAAACCTTTATGTTACGGGGCCCTGGTTAAATTTTTGCCCAATCATGTTCAGATCACATTCATAACAAACGCCGTATCATTCTTGACTTCTTATGAATAGCGGTCCTTTGCTTCGTGGATTCGTCATCTAACATTTTAGGTTGGAAGACCTGAATAACTATTTAAACATAACTACCAATAACAAAACTTGACCGTAGTTGTGATGATTAAATTGATCTAGTTCTGATAAAATTCCTAGATAATGAGATCTTGTTAATCAGCAAAATTGCCCAAACTAAGGTATTTATTAATCAGTAATGCTTTAATTGAACCAACTGAACCTCCTCTGTCTTATCATTAGCAAACACAATTATGATTGTAAAAACCCAAATACAACCATACCACGCCCTTAATTGGACGTTGTGGGATGTGCCTGTATTCCAATACATAAATGAATAATAATAAAATAAATAATGATGATAAAATCATTTCGTTTCTCCCCTATCCGTCTCTCTCTTTCCCTTAAGGACGACTGATAATTAGTATTAGACGCTAAATAAGAACGTATGATTATCATTTAAAATCATTATTAGGAGGTGTTCGGCTCATATGTTGGTGGGTTGTGGGAACATTATAGAATATATATAAATCATTATTTTGTACCTCCAGGAAGAACAGAGCCATTATGTTAATGTCTTTGAATGGAGTGCTCCAACCGTAATTGTATCATTTCAATTACTTATCTTTGTGTTTGTATCAGTTTTGTATGTATTTATTTATACTTATCGTCCGTGTTTTCACGAAAAGACGGGAGCCAAAGGGTATTCTTGCATGAGGATAAAGAAATTCCGACACAGCGCCAATTCAATGGACATCCTATCGGACAACGTGTTATTTCTATAGAAGAACACGTTTCAATGGATCTGTAACTCATTTCGTGTAGCGAGACCCTCTGGCTCCCGTCACTTGGTGAAAATACGAACGTTATGTTCTTTATATTTTGAGTTGCTTTTAACTTTACGGAAAATAAAACCAAACCAAACCAAACCATTATATGTATTTCTTTGAAAGATCTCGTTCATGATCTGAGCTTTATTTCTCGGCCGAGTATGCAGGTGAAACATCTGTCAAGAGCCCTATTGCTTCCTCATATTATTGGCCTTCGCCTTCCTGCTTTACAGCTAAATTTACATTTTAGAAAATCAACCCTTCTTTAGTAAAAAACCTCACCTGAACGGATATACGCCGGTTAACTAGGGAAAACAAGTAAATGTGAAACAAGTGTTTCAACACCTGGGAACAACCTTCCTAAAGCAAGTGGAAGACGAAAATAAATGTCAGATTTGTCATAATTTGAGGCATCGTTCAGAACAAAAATTCGGGTCAGCTATTGGCTCATAAGTTACTTTACAATTGGGCATAACAATATCATACACGTACCAATATCATACAGTTAAATGACCAAGTGGATTTTTCTTTAACTTGGAGGTACAGGATTATTATAAATATCAGTAGATCTATATCATTTTTTAATTTTCGAAGAATTGAACAGTCACCGGATTATAATGATTACGTATATAGACTCTACTTTCTTGTTGTGCATGTTGATAGGATAAGAAGATGGTGTTTCGACCCACGAAATAGATGATTTTTTTTGTTTAAATCCTTATTGGTACGTAATACAGTGATTCAATGAGAGTGTACCTTTCGAGTGTAATTTTAGAGAGTTCTTATATTTTCAATCACATTTCATCACCAATTTTCAAAAGTCATTTTAGTGATGTATTGCTTCGAAACTAAACTATATTTGTAAGACGTTTACATAAAAATAATTGGAGCAAACCATATACGATACCCTAGAAAATTAGGGCATAAGAAGACTGTTGAGAAATCAGAACACGTCACAATTAACGATTTGCGATCAATTCTTGTTCACAAACTTGATCATAATACAATTTTACCGCAACATCGAATAATCTTGTAATGAAAATCGTGGTATGATCAAACAGTCTTATTATTGTTTTCTTCGCAACAACATTCTAAATATATCACGATGTACTATTCATTGTGCCCTAATTAATTTTTTTCCTGATCAATGTACCTACAATATAAAATGCGTGACTGGACTCGAATATCATGAATATTCACTACACGATGAAGAAGTGGATCGACACCTCTCTTTTTTACTTTCATTGCAAGTGAAAATGGAATAAAAGAAAATTATTCTGTCAATATTTAGTACTCTATAAACAAATAAGTGAACAAACATGCAAATACAAATCTGCGCTTAATTTTGTTTTTAATCAATTAGCCTATGACATGTTTGAGAAGTTTGATAGATATATAATCTACAAATATAAAATGATTTTAGCCAGGATGTCTTGCTCAGAAGCCAATTTAATCATGGACTAAAATACGAAACACATGTTTCATCACCAGTTATCCCTTCCCGTCGATACCCTCAAACAATGCGGGAACAATAATTTATCCTGCTAATCCCATGTTCTTAAAATCTTCGAATATTTTAATTCTTCCCAGTTGCTTCTAATCGCTGACTGAAGAAAGAGTCATCTTTGGAAGGCCAAGGGTAATAAAGTTAGAGCATAACGCCTAACCTTTTTAAAATTGTTTCCAAATTTTGAGAAAACTTTGTCATCTCATATCGTAAACAAAAGTCGTGCTAATGGCAAGACTCCCCTGTACGCCGCACTCCATCTTGACAGAGGAACATGTTTAGATACTACTTTCGGTCGTATTGTAATAAAACTGGAATGGGACAAATATTTGACTCTCAGAATCTGAATCTATTTCCACGAATTAAAAAAAAATGTTTCTAGAAATCACGTTATGCTCATTAGCTGACTCATAAAGTAAAACATACGCAGATTCCTAAAAGTTTAAGCAAAAGTATACACTCTAGTCTGCAATTTTGGGTATCATGCTCATGATGTCGGGAGAAGTGCCCCCCCCCCCAAAAAAAAAAAAAAAAAAAACACCCAACAAACAAACAAGACAAATGAATGAACCAGAGCAATTACAAATTGTTAAGTACCGTATTAAATATGGGCAATATCTCACTAATGTAATGATAAAAGCAGACTACAAGAGACTCGAACCTGAGACCTAAAATAAGAAATGGTGTTCTAACCTTTGTCACCAAACCATAATCATGTTCGAAATTATAACGCAGTCACACCAGCAGACTGATTCAACCCTGTAACCGCTTCAACAACATCGTAATTATGACTGTCTTATTCCGCTTGAAATATTATGTTTTTATAATAAGGTAATTTGTCTAAATTTCAATTATAAATATTTATCGATTAAACAAACCATTAATTTATAGTTCATGGTTCGAATTTAAGATAATTCAGTTTGGCAGGGTGGGATCAACCTGTAGGTGTGACTGCCCCACACATTTTGTTTGGTGAGGAAACGGATGGGTCAAAGAGGAGTCGGGCGGGACCAAGAAGGGCGGTGATCTTAGGTGGTAATTAATGGGTTAATTAGAAAGTCTAATTAGTTTAGTGCAGTGACCATGAGCTCGATTCACAACTATATTTCATTATCACCATTTATTGTCAGTGATGGTGCTGAAAAAGCTTGAAAAGTGAAAGATGATTTGTCTCCTATGGCAGAGACTCATGTGCTGGAGATTTATTTATTGCCGCCTTCTATAGAAGAAAAAATGTTTGCCTAACAAACAACGACGGTCAGTTAAAAAAAAGGTTTGATTAATCTATTCGATTTTGCATTTCATGTACAAAATAAAAATAAGAAGGAAGTAAAAATAACAACAAAGAACATCTGCAAATTATATTTATGCTTTATTTCACATGCTTATGCTTGATTTCCTATAGAAATTGCGCAATATAAATGTACAATTATTTGGGTTTTTTTTTATTTCAATGAAAAGTAGGAAAATAGATAATCACCAAAAAAAATTTAGATGGGGTCATTATTATCCAGAGGGTCTGTTGGTGAGGGCATAAACGTACCATATCTATGGTGAGGGCAACAAAACACTTTTGTTTTGCTTAATAGAGAGAGGACACGTAAACAACCACGGGATATTATAAATTAAAATAGTGATAGCTTTGACATTCATACACAATCTATTCTACGAGTATGTAGCATCATGACTATTATAGCCATACCTTCATAATCAGATAGTGCTCAAACTAGGTAAAATTTACCAATTTTTCTCAACATTGCATGACATTATTTCCTCGTTCAACATTTATCTCATTCCACAACAGAAAGTCTACAATCCGGAAACTCGCTCTCAATATGTCAAATAAAAGTGTTTCCTTGTGAGTACGATGTTTAAAATAGAAACACAATATGCTGGTTGTTGATTGATGTATATACATGTAGGCCTATTTGTTGATGTGACCATAACCTTGATATACCAGGAACTATCATATAGCTATAACTACGATGAGCTGGAGGGGAAAGGGACAGAAATACACAATTAATGGGCTGGTTTGCTAATAGATGCATTTTTTTTTTTTTGGGGGGGGGGGCTTTGTTCTTGACAACCCTAAAAGCTTGCCCGATGTTTGCCCAACATAGCAACAAATAATATATGCAAACCGAATTTAAAGAATTTTAGTTCAATATTGTTGTCATGTAACTACGAATCTCAAGTACATGACTTGTTTTCAACCTTGTTAATGTTTCTTATATAATTAGCTGATTTTGCCAAAGATTTAACCTCGGTTTCATGGAAGGTATTGGTTATTTTTCATCATTAATTTTTTCAACATTATGCTATTTCATTTTATAACATATCATACCACCATAGGTCTATGATACTACTGATCATGCTGATGCTATTGTTGGGTGTATACATAACAACAGTCAGAGGTCGTATTGTCATCCAATCTGCATTAAATTGTCGCTACAACAAGATTCAAGAAACATTTTATCATATCTGAAAGGTATGAATAAATCCCATCATATCAACAATTTGTGGATCATTTTGTTTATGTATTATACTGTATCTCAAATTACAATAGGAGTAATTCAATAAGATTGCAAAATGTAAATACATGGGACTTGGGACCCATGGAACTGTATTCAGTCCATACCATGGTGACCATGCAGAATAGACGCGGCAACACACAAACTGTTGGGTTTCCTATAAAAAAAGGTCTCCAAATCCACTCCTGCAAAAGGGGAGGATTATCAGTGTTATTGTGATGGTAATGATCTTAGCGGAAAGAAACCATTCATCCTATCCCGAGGAGTCCTTTTAAAATCCTTTCGTACTGTGTTAATCAATACGGACACCAGCTTTGGAAACAATATCTTTTGAGGAGATATATACACGTCTTGGATGTTAGCAAAATAAATTTGTTCTTGCTATTGCAGGTGTGGTTGCAAAATTTGAAGGAACGTACACCCCCCCCCCCCCCCCAATAAAAAGCATTTCTTATCTACATGCAAAAGAAAAGTTTAAAAAGCAAAGGGAGGAATCCTCAACTTTGTTGTTTGGGGGTCAATCAAACATTTAGTGTGTGCCAATTGGCGCGGGCGGCCACTGCGTGTCTGACCTCCCCCTTCATGCCCTTCAGTTATAGGCCTGTGATGCTGATGTTGTAATATTAGTAAAGTTCTCACTTTGAAACACGTTTCTACGTGCGGCGCAAAGGCGAGCTTGTACAGGCCACATTCTTGCCTTCTAACCTATAGGATAAGGCGCCAAGGCGAGTTAGTACGAGTTGCCTTCTCAAATTCTTTTCTAACGCAAGGCACCAAGGCAAGTTCCAACAAGTAACCTTTCTCTTTCTCGTTCTAGGGAAGTTCTAACAAGTCGCCTTCTCACATTTTCAATTAAAACAAGGCGCCTAAAGACTTTCGTAGTTTCTGAAACTCTCGGCTCCTAGTGTGAACCTTACTGTTGTTGTATTGGTGTTTAACCATCATTTTACTTTCCCCTTTTTCATTCATTGTGTAATCATTCAACGAGTCAAAGACTCTAACGGTTTTATAACTGTACTCCCTGTTTTGTCATTCAAAGCCATTTTCTTTGTCGATCGATAAGGGGCATTGATTGTCAAGAGTTCACCTCGAAGACCACGTATACAAACAAATCTCCCAAAACAGGATAATCGCATTACATTTGGGTATGAAAGAGTCTAACTGAAATTTTATTATACGGTATTACAGGTTAGAAAAATTAGGGATTAAACTTTTAAACAAGGTATTTGCAAGCCCGTATCCAGGATTTTTGTCATCAGGGGGCCCGACTGTAAAGTTCCTGCGACCCTCTTCACCCTCTAGCTCCTGATAAGGGTATTTTTCACACTTTTAGCCCCTTACGTGACCTGAATTTTGCGCTCCTGTTGCATAGAGGGGAGGGGTTCAACCTAGATGACATGCTCTATA
>BQKZ01003343.1:8428-18906 GCA_036244855.1 Temnopleurus reevesii
GGGGTGGGGGGGGAAGGGAGATAGGGGGAATAGAGATTTATAGAGGAAGGCATGGAGAGAGGAAAAAAGGGATAAAAATGAGAAAGGGGTCGAGAGGGAGAGAGGGGATGATAGATGGACAGAGAGAGGGAGGTTGGTTCAGGTGAAAAGGAGGGAAGTATGGTTTCAAAGGAAGAGAGGGGAGGAGGTGAGAAGATAATAAAGGATTGATGGGAACAAGGAATTCTCGCAACCGACGATACACTCAACTAAAGAATCACAGATGGCGCTATGCAGTTTTAACTAGAATGACGTCATATAAGTTGACTTACCCTCTTCCGGTTACGTATATTTGCATGTGTTTTCACTTTCGCAAAGGTTCTAGATCGAAAAATCATGTTTGTTTTGCACTTTATGTTAAATATTTCCTGATATTAACTTTCATTACACCAAGGTTTGATTCTTTTATACAGTACCAAGTACCTTTGATAGTGCTAAAAGAAGAAAAATGGACAATTATCCCTAAGGATAGCCATGGCACATGTATTAGCTTCCTAAACCGGAAGTCCCCTAGTCAACTGTAACGGATCAATATCGACGATATTGTGAGATATCGTTTAATATCGGGTATTGTCGGTTGTGAGAATTAGACAAAGAAGGAAGGAGAAAGGACGGAGAACAATCAAGAGATCAAGAGATAAATAAAGAGATAAATATCAAAGATATTGTAACCGTAAAACATCTTATCTTCATTACAGAAAGAGCGACCAGTGAGCTATATCAACTTTGAGGACATCTGTTTTGGGAGCTGTGAGGAGAGAACAGCATGTTACTACATTCACTACCTTGATAAGTGGTAAGTCGCATTTATGTGTTTCAAGCTTAGGTCTAGTTCTGGGAAAGAAATATTATTTCATGAGGAAATGTTTGGAAGTAATCCTAAAGTGTATCATGTGCCAGAATACTTATTCAGATCAACAAATGTAAAGGTTATCCAATATAGGCATGGAGAATTGTTTTAAATTTATTTACGACTTAATTTCCTGGATTAAGCAACACGAGGACAACACTTTGGAAATTTGTGTTAAATTCTATTAATATTTGATATTGGGTTTTTGCAAGTATGAGTGTATATTATATGTTTAAAATGAAAATTATTATGCACCTGTATGTACTATCAACATGATTTTATATTGGTCCCAAGTGAGAGAATGCCCCCATTCAAATAACCTGTATGATTGAGTGCATACCACAAATAGGCATTGTGACATGCAACTATAATACAATATATTAATAATTTGTACAACTAGTTATGCCATATTGTTATTTTTATAAATGCATTTATGTATTGTATACTATGTATTAATTATGTTTGTTAAGCGCATAGGGACGTGTTTACGTATGTTGCGCTATATAAAAATGTCATTATTATTATTATTATTATATAGGAAATTTTCTGCAAGCTCTGTATATGTTGAAATTCAAGCACTCTCTTTTTCGTACGACTCCTCTCTGCTCTACACGCATTTGCAATCACCTGTTCCAGTAACTCAATGGACGGAGCTGTGCTCGGCAGACAGCAACAGAACAAAGACTTATGGGAGATCTGAACGTTAGATGATCCAGCTCAAGATTTCAGTTTGCTCTTTCCTTATTTTCCCCTCATACACATACCACTGGAATCTCAATGATATATGGGCCTGATTTTCCTTTGATCTGAAACTCTCTTTTGAATTGTTCATCCCTCCAGGCAATTTGCAATCACATGCTCCAGTAACTCAATGGACGGTGCTGTGCTCGGCAGACAACAACAAAACAAAGACTTGTGGGAGATCTGGACGTTGGATGAGGCTAAAAATTTCAGTTTCCTCATCTTTTTTCAACATTAACATTATTCCCTGGAATCCTAATGAATTATATTTCAGCTTGATTTTTCTTTGAACTCAAACTTTCTTTTGATTTCTTCACCCTACCAGGCAATTTGCAATCACATGTTCCAGTAACTCAATGGACGGTGCTGTGCTCGGCAGGCAGCAACAGAACAAAGACTTGTGGGAGATCTGGACGTTAGACGATGCAGCAAGAATCGAGGTTCCGCTCTGCGACCACGAGGAAACGATGCCTCTGGGAATGGCTATTGATTACACCTCACAGATGAATATTAAGATCAGTGAGTATTGTAAATTAAATATGTCAGGACAGCTTGCTCAAGGACAGTAACTCCCCTTGAATGATGACCACTATGATAACTACCCAAGAAAAACTCCTCTGCGGACAATCGCCTTGGAGCACAATTTCTTCAAGGACAAACAAACTTGATGGTATGTGAATTTGTTCTCCGGTGGAGCTGTCCTCCGGCAAATCAACATGAAGACTTACATATAATTGACAAAAAATTGCCAGAAAAATGATGTATCTAAATGAATTTCTGGGATTATCAATATGCCACTCTGACAATGAAGATAGCCTCTTTCGGAATGAATATTGGTTGCACCTTGCAGATTAACATGGCAATCTGTGAGCATGGCTAAATAAAACTGTGTCAGGATTTCGGCGGAGGAGGAGGTGCAGGTGTGGGTGGTAGATAGCAGTGGGTTGGAGCCGTGGGGTCCATTGAATAAAACCCCTTGCCATAGAAAGCTTTTTGCCATAGAATGTTACACAAGGAAATACTCTGACGTAAAGTTTTTAAAAGTTCTAGNCCCCAGTTGGAATACAGTTAATGCTATTCAATAATGATAATAATAATCATATTACCTTGTGTCTTTTACAGAGCAACACGTCCTCCCGCCTGCCCCCATTCTGATGGTATTGTCCAGCGAAGGCCTCCTGTGTCCGTTCTATGTAATCAATTTGGAGGATGCGGAAGGCGTGACCAAGAAACCCAATCTGTTACCGGCGGGAGGGGAGCGAGTTGGAACAGGTGAGGCTGTCACACTTTATCAAACTTGTTTAAAACTGACTATTCAGGGCCACAGGGCTGCAGAAAGAGTGAAGAATTTTTTTTTAAGTTAGACATTCTTCACTTCTCATTCATCTTTCATTACATTCTAATTTCTTGAAAGATTTGGGAAAAAAATTTGTTCAGATTAATTGGAATATATAGGTCATTTTATGTTCAGAATATGTAAATCCTATATGTTCAAAATTACATGCATCTCATTGATGTTTCAGCAGGTTCTGTGCCACAAATCCATCCTGGTGCTGCAGCAAAACCTCAGGCAAGCTTTGGTCAGGCGTCAGCTGCTCCATCCCTATTCTCCACCCCCGCCACCGCTGCCGCGGCCGCCAAACCTTTTGCAGCTGCACCACCCCAACCAGCATCCAGCGCAGCGAGTGCTGGGGGACAGCCTTCCATGTTTGGGGGGTCTGCTGGGGCAGCACCAAGTGCTACATCTGCAGGTTTTCAGTTCAAGCTGCCCAGTGCAACCACAGCATCGGCCTCTACTGCTGCAACAGGTTTCCAGGCAACATCTTCTGCTCCGATGTTTGGAGGAAGCAAGTCATCTCCCTTTGGTATGTATTGATGAAAGAATAAAAAAAATTGAAACTTGCAGAGTTTCTTTTCATTAAAGAATTTAACAGATCTCCTTTTACTTTTTGCTTTTGATATGTTAAACCTTTCCTCAGCAGGGAGGGGCCATTTTGCCCCATTCCATTTCACTTGATTATCCTGCAATGCGAGGTGCTCTCGCCAGAACATTTAATGAGAAATTTCATTTGAGATTTATTTTACCAGACTTTCGCTTTTCCCATTTATAAAGATGTGCCATTTAGAAAACAGGCCATTCCTATAAGATATTGAAAACAAAGGTTTGTCCGCGTAATCTCTCAAGCCCTAGTCACATAGAGTCCGTGGTTCAACATGATTCATCTCAAGTTTTCGTTCCATCGAGTCCTCTGTGATCTGACCTATGTGCCCCTCATTGTTCAGTGGCAGATAATCGGGTTAATTGGGACCCAACTGAACAAGGAGTTGGGTTGAGTCATGTTGAATCTGACCTTCCATGAGACTGGTGCTTTACTCTATAGAACAAATTTCTTTTCTATACATCAAGGTTCTTGGGGGTTCTCATTCCCCGGCCAAGAGATTCTCTTTCAACCCAAAAATGCTGTGGATATTGCCTAATTTTCTTTCATTAAAAGCTTGCTATCAGTGTGTGCCCAATGCTTCTTAATATCTGACTCCAAATGTAATTCTTATCTCCACAAGGTTCTGGAGGTTTCTCGTTCAATGCATCCCAGACAAGCACCCCAACCTCCATGGCCGCCCCTGCCACTCAGACTTCTGCCGCAAAGGGATTTTCTTTTGCTGCGTCATCTCAGTCTAGTGCACCGGTATCCTCAGCTGCAGCTGCTGCCACCCCACAGTCTTCCGCGGCCAAGGGATTCTCTTTCGGCCCGCCTTCCCAGTCTTCTCAATCGTTCAATTTCAAAGGTATACAGAGATTCCAACTGTTCTGTAATACGCATTGGAGATGTTGTGGTGTCGTGGTTTTGACTCTTGCCTTTCAATCAGGGTGTCTCAGGTTTGAATCCCATGAAATGCCATGTGTGCTGGTGTACGCTGGGCTAAAGCCAGGGTAATAATACTGCAAAGGACCTTGAGCACTCTAAGTGAATACGTGTGAAATATAAATTGTTTCTATTATTATTATTATTATTATTATTTCAGTAATTAATATCTTAAGATATGAATGAAGCAAAAGCTAAACAAAAGTGAGAGCAACCTAACCACAATAAACACACTCTAAGCCTTTCATGATAAATACTCTATGCCATTCACTTGTCGTGAAAGCCTTCAATTCATATGAAAAATAATTTGTGCATACTCTATAAGCTGAAATTTTCGCGATGAATTTATTTTCACAAATTGCACGGTCTTGACCTCGCGAAGGTCCCACTCTGTATGATGCACATCAATCAATGAATGTAGATTAATAAAGGTAGGATATAAATTGCTGTGTAAGTCATTTCTTGTCTTGTTTTCATGTGCACTTTTCCCAGCCGTAGGATCTACTCCAGCTTCCCTGCCTAGTGCTTCATCAGCCAATGCCTTTGTAGCCCTCTCCAAGCAGGTCACCACTACACCTACTCCTGCACCCAGTGTTCAGACGACTATGTCCTCAGCGAAGCCATCACTGACAGTTCAACCAGGAGGACCACCCAATGCAACTGCTCCAAGTGGGTTCGGAGGACAGCAAGGATTGTTTGGCAAAGGTCCGCCCAATGCAGTTGCTCCTGGAGCAGCCAGTGCCCCAACAGCTGTAGTCTCTGGAGTATCCTCAAGTCAGTTGGCACAGCCTGGTATTGGACTGGCAGCGGCATCTCAAGCCTCAGGGTTAGCCTCATATGGAGCTGCTGCGAAGGGGACGACCCCACAAGCAGCTCCAGTGGGACAATCTGTTTCCGTTGCGCCCTCCTCAATTGCTGCAGTTGCGCCCACCAGATCATCAGCAGTTCCTAACGCTGTTGCACCCAGTCAGGGGCTACCGCCATCCTACCAGGAGGCTAAGGCGAGCAAAGATGCAACAGATGCCCAAAGGTCACAGATAGGGAGGCCTGTGGCTGCTGTTCAACAGACGCCAAAGGCTTCAGGGGACAGTATCAAGCCTGCAGGCATCTCTGCAACGTCAACTCCAGCAGCCACTGCCAAACCTGTCACCGCTGCTCTGCTCTCCAACATCAAGGAGGAGGTAAGAACCTGACTATAATACAGAGATGTCAACTATTCTGGAATATGTAGGAGGTGATAATTAGAATGTGAATACTGCAACAGGTGAACACAAATGAGAGAAAACTTGATAATAATAACCATACTCTCAGCTATTCACTTGTCGTAAAAGCCTTGAATTCATATGAAATTCATCTAAAAGATTTTCTGGAACAGTCAACATTTCTGATGATACCACGGTTTTCTGTGACATCACAGACGGCAAGGAGGACAGCATAAAAATACCCTTGATTACACAATAGAAACAATGGATCAACATAGGCTGATAAACATTGGATGATTGTTTTTTCTTTGAAATAGATGTTATTGAAATCTGTAATCATGCAGTAAGGCAATTCCATTTTTTTGATAGATGGTAGAATTAGATGCCATTATTAGCTAAATCGTAACTCACTCAGAGATTCTAAGTTACTGATACAACTCTTCTAATATATATACATATAATTACAATATTTCTGTTCTTTCTTGTACATATTTCTTTTTTCTCTCTGTTCCTTTACTTCTCAATCTTTCAACATATTTTCCAGCATGAATGCATGATTTATATTAACTGAAGTGTATTCTCCCGTGGAAGAACGCAGTATCTACCTTTTTTTTTTAAATTTTTACTTTTTTGCATAAAAGTTGTCATTTGAAAATCATTTTTCATGTGACATGATGAGTCTGCTGATTTTTTTTGCAAAACCCCCATTTTTCATAACTGCAAATACATATTTTGTACATGTTCCCACGGGTCTTCCCTTGAAAAAATATAAATATCCCAGAATGTTCAAAATGTTAGATAATGTCTTCTTCCATGGAGGAGTTGATTGCTGATATACATTGTATTGTATTAGGATTTCTGACAATTATCTCTTTCCTTTTCAGATGGAACATTTCAACAAGGAGTTGACAGAGCTGAAGACCAGAGCCGCTGCAGGCCGAGACTCTGTAGGTTCCTCAAAAGATCTTCAAGATATCTGTAAGGGAGTCGATGATCTGGCGTCATTCAAAGAGGAAGTGCTCGAGTGCACAAAGGTAAGCTTTGATCAGTTTCTGATATAGCTACTGGAAGTTGATTTTTTTATTTGGCTAGATAAAAATGATAATGACTTAGATTTTGCATCATAAAGCTGTCATGTATGATAGTTTTTAGATTTGTTTTTAGAGTTGTCCGAGCTTTGGGGCTGCAGGCAGCACAGAGACTTCAAGATTTCTGTAAGGGTATTGATGATCTGGCATCCTTCAAAGAAGAAGTGCTCGAATATACAAAAGTAAGATTTTTTCATTTTCTGTTATGGCTACTGGAAGCTGCAACTTTGATTTAGCTAAATCAAAATGATAATGACTTAGGCTTTGATTCATAAAACTGTAATGTATAATGAGGAGCTTAACCAGAAAAAGACATGACTTTTGGTGGTTATAAAGAGAACTAAAAGCCCCTCCCCCTCCAAAATCTCGGTTGTTTGTCCTGTGATCGCAGTTAAAATTTGCATGTTGGTAGAGTAAAATGCAAACTTGAAGACCATATAGTTATTTTTGGTGGGAAAATTTCCCAAATTAATTAATCATGCTAATTGTTATATATAGACAAACAGCAGGTGGACTCTACAGAGAGGTTAACAAGTAATTTTTGTTTAGGGAGAAAGAAAGATGGTCTGGGTGGACAGGTGATCTTTTTATACAGGTGGTTGCTAAAGCAGGTTTGACTGTACAAAAATTATTATTATCCTTTGTTTGGATTTCAAATCAATTAACTGCAGGGTGAACTTGAATAAAAATTTCTTCCATTCCAAAGTCACAGAATGAAAATGTCCACGGACTGAAAGGCACGCTACTCAACTCTTTCAGTCTCGCTATAAATTGAGTGTGGATTGTAATAGAGAATTTCTTCATTCCACAGTCGCTGAATGAAGACGTCCATGGACTGAAATCCAAGTTACTCAACTCTTTCAGTCTGGTGGAGGAAAGCAGGCTGAGGAAGCAGCGGAGCAAGGATCCACGCTACGTCCAGCTCCTTCGCTCCAGGGGCCTGGATCCACAGTCGGCCAAGCAAATGCAGGAGATCCGCTCCCTCTACCACTACCTGGAGACGGGGATTCGGGATACCAATACTTGTCTGGATATGGAGTGGGAGAAGGTCACTCATGGCAAAGGGATGGGATCCACTAAGTGAGTTTGAGCTACTGATCGGGTCTTTGTTGTATTAAAAAAATATTAAATGATAATGATGGTACTGATGATGATGATGATGATGATGATGATGATGATGGCGATGATGGTTATGATGATGGTGGTGGTGGTGGTGGTGCTGGTGGTGGTGGTGGCGGTGGTGGTGGCGGTGATGATGATGATGATGATTATGATGATGATGATGATGAAGAAGAATGTGGTGGTGGTGGTGGTGGTGGCAATGATGATGATGATGATGACGATGATGATGATGGTGATGATGATGATGATGATGATGATGATGATGATGATGAAGAATGTGGTGGTGGTGGTGGTGATGATAATGATGATGATGATGATGATGGTTGTGTTGATGATGGTGGTGGTGTTGATGATGATGATGATGATGATGATGATGATGATGATAGAGAGGCAATAGGAATGAGGAAGAGGAGTTCAATGGGGAGGAGGGAGTAGGTGAAGGCAAGGAGATCCGCTCCCTCTATCACTACCTGGAGACTGGGATCCGGGATACCAATACATGTCTGGATATGGATTGGGAGAATGTCACCCGGCAAAGGGATGGGATCCACAAAGTGAGTTTGATGATATTGATCACCCCTTGTAGTGGTTGGCATGGATTGCATTGGGTAGAATTAAATGATAACTGATGATAATAATGATGATGATGATGATGATGGTGATAGAGATGATAATGGAGATGATGATGATGGAAATGATGATGGAGATGATAATGAAGATGATGATGGTGATGATGAAGATGAAGATGAAGATGAAGATGAAGATGAAGATGAAGAAGAAGAAGATGATGATGAGGGTGATAATAATGAAGACCATGATGATGAAGATGATGATGGTGATGATGATGATGATAATTATGATGATGATAATGAGGATGATCATGATGATCATGATGATCGTGATCATGATGGTGATGATGAAGATGAGGATGATCATGATCATGATGGTGGTGGTGATGGTGGTGATGGTGATGATGATGATGATGATCATGATGATGATGATGATGATGATGGTGATGATGATGATGATGATGATGATGATGTTGATACTGATGATGATGGAGATGGTGATGATAATGATGAAGATGCTGATGAGGCTGATGGTAATGATAAATGGTTATGGTGGTATCTTTTAAACATCCTAACAACTGAGAGTCAGATGAAAACTAATCTAGACATTTTACCTGAAATTTTTGACATAATTTTCACCCCCTTCATTTATAGGAGAATGGTAACTCCTACCATGGATACTATCTACCAGACCATCGGTAACCATGTCAACATTCTGTCAACGCAGAAGAACAAACTGATGGACCTGAGGAAACAGCTGACCACTGCTCAGAGATATGATGTCACTTCATCCTTCAACATTCTCCCTACATCTAAGATCAAGTAAGGAGAAATAGCAGAAATTATGAGAAGTCATCACAAGGCAAAGTCATGACCATTTCATTTTCTGTGAAAAAAAATTATTAAAATTTCAAAGTGATTTTTCTTTATAAATGTGGTTCATAATTACTTTCAATTTAGGCATTCTATTTATTTTGGTTTCCCGTTTGTCCGTGAGGATGGACTGATTTGACGTGATGAATAATTTTTAACAAGAAAATATCATAAGTTTTGAAAAAAATGTCCACTTATGTCTGAACATGACCAATGATGTTTAGACTCATTTCACTTTGTATAATTATTTGTAGATGAAAACATTCAGTTATTGAAATAACCATATTCATCAAGAGTAATTTTTCAGTTTGTTTTTACTGATGGGGGTTCAGTATCTAAAGCCAACTGCACACACCACGACTCAGCCACCATATGACTGACTTGCTACTGGATGACATCACTGGATCGTTAGCCGGTCGTAAGCATTGCCATCGCAAACCTTGCGATCCAACCCCATGACTGCATTCCGCGTGATCAATTTGTAGCTCTGCAGAAGTAAAATATGTGTGTAAATCCCAATGTGACGAGTGACACGTGTGTATTTTATCAATTTCATTGTGATGTCACAGTCAACATGATCAATGCTCTTGTCTGATTGGGGATGAGCTTATGACTCAGTCTTAAGGATTCAACATGTCAAATGCTTGCGACTAGCCTTGTGATTTGCTTACAACTGTGTGAGACTGGCAAACTCACCAGAGTCATGACGTCACAACTCAAATCACTAAGTTGCAAGCCGGTTGTAAGATCGTTGGTTCGTACTTGGTGTGTGTGGTCGGCTTAAGATTTCTGTTGCTCCCTAGACCTTACATAATCTTTTATTACACAATTTTGTGCTCTCTTTCAGGCCCAATAGTGACCCTTCATCTCTGGCCTCCAGACTGGCGGAGGTCAAGATGAGCTCTCAGCCTAAGGGGAGGGGTACACCCATGTCAGCAAAGAAGCAAGCTATCTTGAGAGACGTCCTCTCTCAGAGGCAGACTACGCCTATACGGTCGGCACCTAGAGGTAAGATATCCCCCTCCCTACCCTCCCATTGTAAAGACTCCTGGTTCTAAACAATGTGATGTCCCTTAACCCTAATCCCATTGGGGGGGGGGGCTTTTAAAGCCCCCCCCCCCCCCCCCCCC
>BQKZ01003343.1:33702-49332 GCA_036244855.1 Temnopleurus reevesii
TTCATTCTACTATGAAGAATTTTATGTGTTTTACTTTGTGATTTGTAATCTATATATAAATTTGTAATTATTTGTATTGAAATTTGTAAATACCATTGTGAATATTGTAAATATTGAAAGTGGAAAATAAAATAAATTCAAAATTCAAATTCAAAATTCAAATTCAAAATTCAAAATTCAATTAGCATAATCTGTGATGTCATACATGGAGAACTCCTCATTCACTTTGTATAGAAAATTGTTGAAAATGGATCAATATCACATTTCAAATGAGGAATCAACACCGTTCTTTTTGGAATGCTTGCAGAGCTGATGTGGCTATAATATATTCAACCGAAGAAACAAAATTTTGTCTACTTTTCTGGAAAAAGAGGAAAATGTGAAATTTTGTGTACAAAGCGAATGGAGAGTTCTCCATGATGGCAGCCATTCTGTGCCTGTACGTTTGCCAATTTAAGGAGCCCATTAGGGGTGTAAATAAAAACTTTGAAAATTCATAACTTTTGAATGAATTATCCGATTATGCTCAAATTTTCACAGTTTGTTCATCTTATTTTTCTTTATTTAATGATAACAATTTAATGTCTGAGTGTAGTTCCCCTTTAACTGAACTGGGTGGTAGGGTTTCATATTTACAGTATGACATAACCGCACCTTATAGTACATGTATCCTTTGCTACCAATTAAATGAGTGAGGAACTCTGCTTTGTGCTAAATGTTTATGACTGTAATTTGCCAATCACATTCAAATGTTTAGTTATAAAAATTTCTCTGTAGTGCTTGCGCCTACATTTGTTGATTATTTTTGTTCATGTTTTAGCTAATTCCAATTTCTTATCTTACAATTTCTCTGTTTAAAAACCATGAATCCTGTCAGCTCCACCCACTTCACTCTAACATCCAGTAAATAGTTCTTATGTTTGCACAAAAACTCACTATGGCTCCCCCCCCCCCAAAAAAAAAACTGTTTGGATGCCGTTTAATCGATTGACCCTTTAAAGATATTCCCATCTGAATTTTTTTAATTCAAATTTTCACTCGAATCGAAAATTAAAGCAAAATTATAAATAGATGTATGGAATTCAATCTGAAAATCATTTTTAAATGGTCATTGGCTTTTTACTTCCTTCCAAGTCTACCTTTCTTAATGAATTGTGTTTTTTAAGAAAAAAAGATTAAGAAAAGACTCTTTCTAACCAATTGAAATGTTTTTTGAAAAATAGCAGTTGAGGGCATCCAAGAATTTCTTTTGGCCCGATGTGATTGATTAATCACTGAGTATTGATTTTGAATTAAACATTTATTTCCTTTTTCACAGACATAATCAATTATGCAGAATAACATGACAAAGTAGTAAAATCAAAGGGGGGCGAGTATCCTGAAAGCATAACTTTAGTTGAGATCGCGTTAACAACAAACAATTTGAAACAAAATAATCTTTTTGAATAAGAGCAAAGAAAATGATGTTCTAATGCTACAATTAATTTTATTTTTGTTACAGCTCCTTCAGGGTCAGGATCACTAGGAGCTCCTTCAGCAAGCGGTGTGACCTCTTCCAAGGCACAGGTCCCTACAGCTCAGACCACAGCGTCATTACCGTCGGCAACTGTACCACCAAGCGTTCCAAAGGTAAATCCCCATTTTTGTCTTCATAAGTCAAGACTATAGTAAATTTGACGGAGACTTGTGGAGTGTTGTTCGAAACTTGCAATTGGTGGCAAGTTGCAATTGATCAGAACGTGCCAATCAAATCATTCATTCATGCATGGCTTATTAAAAGTGCATACCATTTGTGAATAAAAAATGTGAGTTTCAATTTGCAACTGATTGACAGTTGATTTGCGATCAATTTCAACTTTGTACTAACACCCTTTTGGATCCTCCTGTTCCATTTGGAACAATGCGCAGCAACACAAGCCCTCTATCTTTTGAAATCTTAAGCAAGGTTTGAATGTCAGCCCAACCTAGAGCCCAGTTTGATCAAGTTATGTACAGAGTCAGTCTCCTTGTCTGTGTTTAATCGCCCCCCAAATATTGCTCCCCTCCGACCGATCCTCTGAATTGGGCGCCATCTGACGTTTTTTTTTCTTCATTCACATTAAAAGAAAATCAAAAGGTATTCATAAATATGTATATGAAACATGGTAGAGTCGTTTGGTGTGGATTTACTTTTGTGATTTCTTTATTTGATACCCTTCAAAATTTAATCCATCTTTTGTCAAAGGAGAAGGAAGTGAAAGCAAAGGATGAGAGTGGAACGGGAAAGCCCACCGTTGCCACCACCAAACCATCTCAACCCACAGATGAAGCAGGAACTGGTGCCAAGCCATCCTCAGCATTTGGGGCTTCCAGTCTTCTGGGTGCTATGCTNACAATTTGCTTATATAGTGCTCAGTATACATATGGGCAAAATCACGGTAACTGACGTTACAAGAACACCAATCAACCCTTATTTCATTTTGTATAACTTTGTTCATGTACAAGCACATGGTTTTATTATTCATACAAGTTATATAGTATACATGGGTTTATAAATATATATTTAAAAAATCAATAAAACTGCTCTTGCTATGCTTCAGCGAGCAAAACTGTGCTGGTAACTGACGTTACACAAAAAGGACATGCAAATTTTGCATGTTTGATCAAATGAATATATCTCATGTCCCTGGTGGGTTAGGGTGAAAAGCTTAACATGGTAACATACCTTCATTCCTAAGCTAAGATCTGCCCCAAAAAATGTTTGATTTGTGAATGTATTTTTTTAGCTATGATACTTTTTTAATTTCTATGATGGTAACTGACGTTACAGTTATTTTGCCATAGAGATAACACATGAATTTGAAATGTTTTGAATCATTTAGTTATATCTCCTATCCAGGAATTGGTATGGAAGTAATTCTGATATGGATGTTTACCTGATACTCTAAGATCATTCAGTACAAAAATACCAACTTTTACAGTTCTTTTGTTTTCAATATGTTGATTAATTTAACAACTGATGGTAAGTGACATTACATAGCTGACATTTTTCAGTCGACATTACATGCAAGTTTACCAATCATTTTGCATAGAAATGTGTTTCAACAAGTTTCTCACACAATAATAAAAGTTAAGCTACTATAAAAGTTTTAAAAAACTTCCCTGTGTGGAATTTTTTGTGAATGTAGAGTAGCTTGACATGCTGCATGTATAAAATTAAAAACATGCAAATATTGACAATTTTGCTAAAAGAAAGATGCTTGCCATCGGTTGTCTGCAAAATTGAAAAATGCAAAATAAGATAAACTTCATTATGCTGAATGCACAAAATTACTAGTTAAAAATATTCACTTTTACATTTTTGTCTCGCCTACGTAGCAGAATCGAGACATACTCACATAGGCGCCGCTTTTTCCGACGGCAACGGCGGCGTCAGCAATTTAGAATTGCTCTAAATAAAAAAAAACCTTGCCTGATTTTCATTAAACTTGCACAATAGGTCCTTTCGCTAGCCTAAATAATGCAGAGCAATTCGCGGGTCATCGTCGAGGTCAAAGGTCATCTGAGGTCAAATTTCTGAAATCTTAACCCGAAAACTTAACCTTGACTCTCATTTCAAAATCCCTTGCCCAATATTCATCAAACTTGAACCATCTTTTTAGAATATGTCAAAAGCATTCACTATAAACATTTACAACTAGAAATTGAGCACATGTATCCCCCGAACCAACATCATTGCACTGTTGTGGGTTTTATTACTGTAAACTGAACCAGGTTGGTGGTGTATGTTGTTGTACCAGTATTTATTTACATCATGGTTACCATAGCAACCAGGTCTCCGCCCCACACCAAAATCAATAGGCATCGTCCTCTTTTCTTAATACACCTTCATACCAAACTTGAAAATGACTGGATCAGAACTTGGACCTGTAGAGCGTTCACAATTTAATAGTATGTATTTGTTTTCATCATGGTTACCATGGCAACCCGGTCCCTGCCACACACCAAAATTAATAGGCTTCGTACACTCTCCATAAGACACATTCACACCAAATTTGAAAATGATTGAACAAGAACTCGGACCTGTAGGGCGTTCACAAAGAAATCTCTTAGGTTACATTTCAGTATGGTAACTGACGTTACACATATTAAATCGTCCAATAAGAATAAATTAAAACTTGACTCTCAATAATTTTGGCATGAATGGATGGGGTATTACCTAATTTTGACAGATACCAAGTTTCACTGAATTTAACCGATTTTCTTGAAAATAAAAACAAAAAGTTCATGTTTTTGGTAACTGACGTTACATCCATTAATTTTTATTTACATTTTTTTTAATGAGTTGAATGAATTTCTACATTTTTTTCTCCTGTGATCTTATAAACTGTTATAATAGTAAGCTGGACCACATGAAACATAATTATTATCATCCTATTTGTTATAATAAATAACATAACAAAACGTGTATGTAAAAGCATTTTTTATTAATGTTTCTTCATCATACTTTGGCGGCCATTTTGAAATCCAAAATGGCTGCCAAAATTGAAATAAAACAATTTTCCGGAAAATTCAGACCTTCATCTTTCAAAAACCATAAGTCATTTTACTTGTAAACCAATTTAATTTTTTTGCCTCCATGTCTTTTTGTGGTGAAAATGCCCATATGGAGAGTTTCAGGGCACTTTACAAATAAGAATATAACAGGGTGGTGTTTCACCGAGAAACAAAAGACTTTAATAACGACTGGAATAAGGTCTTAGTGCGTAAGATCACCAATCATTTTGCGCTATAAATGACACCAGTCGTTCTAAAAGTCTTCCTTATGTTGGGGAAACACCGGCCAGATTTGAAGGAAAGTCCACAAGTCAAACAGAAGAGTCTCCATGGCTCTCCCAAAGTCATTCAATGACGAGAGATGACGAACAGGCATCACTCCAGCGAATAGACGTGTATGACTGAAAGGAATCATGTGCAGCACTCACTGAACCGGCGCAAAGACCAGGTCGAGCAGATCGACGATGATTGAATCGAGCAATGATGGTCGTGTCATGTTAATAATTTTGTCAGACATCTCATTTCCACCCCTGCAGGCCTCTGGGGATCTGCTGCCCGTGTCTCCGTCTGGACAGAGACCCACCCCTTCGACAACAACCACCCAGGCAGCATCATCCGCCGTCGTCATGACAACTGCATCTCTTTCTTCCAAGCCAGTGCCTAGCACCGTAGCTGTGTCTGCGTCAACTTCTGTCCCAAAATCGGCAGGTCAACCTGTGGGTGTTTCTTCAGCCTCGGGTGGGGCCAAACCAGCACCCGCTAAGGTTAGTAATTTTATGTTCTTTTCTCGTCGCAAGAAGTTTATACTTGTGTTTATGAAATCTATTCTGCCAAGCCAGTTGCTAGCACCATAGCTGCTTCTGTTGTTAAATCGGCTGTGAGCCTGTGGGAGTCTCTTCAGCTTCCTTAGGTGCTAAACCAGTATCAGCAAAGGTTAGTCATTTAAAGAGAGATTTTCCTTTTTGCGGCATGAAATGAAGAATGGTGATTGAGAAATCTGTTTCTGCCAAGCCAGTGCTTAGCACTGGAGCTGCAGCTTTGTTTGTTTCTGTTGTGAAATTGGCAAGTCAGTCATGTCAGTCTTCACTTTCAGGTGGATTCAAACCACAAAGGTAGGGCATTTTTAGAGAGATTCTGTTCTTTCTGTGGCAAGAGTAGCATACCTACATTCTTGATAATAATCATCACTTGTTTGATTATCTTACAAATTTTTTACGGTGCACTCCACCAAGGGGATGTAAATTTGTTTCCGTCAGGAATCCATTCCATGAAACACAGATGCATATTTCAGCTACACTGCTAAAGGCAGCATAATTATAATGTGGTTGTTTACTACTTAGGGCCTGTTAAGTAACCAAATGTTCACTGCTATGTTAGAATAACATTTATTATTTTTGTTTTCCTCTGAATTCTTTTCCATTTTATTTACAGGAGGCCACACCATCTTTCTCGTTCTCCAAGCCCCCATCCATGTCGACGATCGGTTCCAAAGGATTTTCGTTCGGTGACAAGTCTCAGGCTCCCCCTGCTGCATCCGGCCTTACAGCTGGTTTCAGCTTCGTTTCTAAACCAGCTGCAGCATCCACATCCTCTGAAGCACCATCTGCAAAAGGTGGGTTTACTGGTATAGATTATGATTCAAAGTTCAAGGAATATATTTGGGTTGAGCCCTACACATGGAGTTAATATCCTTCACCAAGAAATCGGTTATAGATCATGATTCAAAATTCAAGAAATGTTTGCATGGTTCAGCAGACTTGCCAACCTGAAATTCTGTATTCCATATTTTCTCTTCTACCTTTTTTAATAATGACACATATTCGGATACGTCTTCAGTTAGTGCATCATTTGCTGATAATGATCTGAGTCTTAATCTTGACTATGTTATTTTTTACAGGTGATGCGACAAGCCCATCTTCAGACACTGGTGTCAAACCTCAAATTTTTGACTTCTCAGGCACAGGAGCTAAACCCAAAGCCAACTTGTCTATGCCTGGTGGCTACTTCTTCGGAGGTAAATTCTGAACTGAGCATATCCATATGAGTGGTAATCTCATTGTTCCTTTAGCTGATTGGTCCTAAAAGCTTTCTTAAAGACTATTTTTTCCCAGTATAAAGCGATACATTAATAGTAATCTCCAGAAAGATGCAAATTTTGTGTCTGCAGCCCATATGGAGCACACTGCAGATATGTGTATTTAATACTGATTTAAAATGTATGTTAAGCATTTTTTCTTTATGAATATTGCATAAGCTTTGAAGCTCATTAATTGAGAGGGCTGGCAGGGATCTGGGGCAAACAATCTAAACCCTATATTATACTTGGGTGACGAACTGTCTTTTGTGAAATAATTTACAACCATTCTTTGCTAATCACAATAAAATCTTTTATGAGAGGATTTTTCAGTGGTGCTTGCAACTGTACTTATTAATTAGTTTTGTTCATGATTTAGCTGATGTTACAATTCCTCTGTTGGACTGATGGCTTGTTTAAAAAACCACAAGCCCCTTTTCACTCAAATTGGAAGATTACAGCAAGATTATAAATAAAAAAAAACATGTAGAAGTTATTTTCTGATGATCCTTAGCTTTTAACTCCCTTCCAAGAAAAATGTTCTCAATGAATCATGTTAAAAGAAATATTTTGAAAACAATGTCAAAATAACTTTACCGACCAACTACTACATTTTTTTAAAAAATAGCATTTTAGGGCATCAAAACAATTTTTTTTTGCCTAATGAGATTCATTAATCACTATTATTCAATTGATATTTACGTAGTACCTGCTGCTATTACACAAATCAAACCCGCCACTTACCATCGGCTCTTGGTGGTCTAGTGATAAGACACCTGTGTAGTCATCAGGAGACCGTTGGTTCGATTCCTGCCCGAGAATACCTGTGATTTTCTTTTACAGCATCTTGGTAAAGCATTGTCGAGTCAGTTTTTATCCATGTTGGGATAAGGCTAGAATTATTTCAATTAATCACTATTAATTTAATTATAATCATTCTTGTTCTTGTTTCAGCTCCTTCAGGGTCAGGATCACTAGGAGGTCCTCCAGCAAGCAGTGCGACGTCTTCCAAGGCACAGGTCCTTACAGCTCAGACAGCGCCATTACCATCGGCAACTGTACCACCAAGCATTCCAAAGGTAAATTCCCATCATTGCCTTCCATGTCGTATCAAGTCAGTTCAATCCATTGAATGGAATTTATGTTAAGATTTACTGACACCTTCGTAGTTCCTCCTATTCCAAATGGAATATTGGGTAGGAGCAGCAGCTCTCCACCTTTTGAAATCATAAAGCAAGGTTTGAATGTCAGCCCAACTCAAGCCCAGTTTGATCAAGTACTTTACAAGGACAGTTGATATGGGGTCAGTCTTCTTCTGACTGTTTATCCTCAAAAGCAAAGCAAAAGAAAAGCAAAAGAAATTCATTAATATACATATGAAACATGATGATAAAGAGTCATTCAGTTTTGAGTTACTTTTAGGATAATTTCCTTATTTGATACCATTCTAATTTAATCAATTTTTTTCAAAGGAGAAGGAAGTGAAAGGAAAGGATGAAAGTGGAATGGGGAAGCCCACCGCTGCCACCACCAAACCATCTCAACCCACAGATGAAGCAGGAACTGGTGCCAAGCCATCCTCAGCCTTTGGGGCTTCCAGTCTACTGGGTGCTATGCTGGACAAACCTGTTGCAAGGTCTCAGCCTTCTGCTCCAGTTGACGAGAACACCAAACTCCAGCAGTCTACCAAGAGCATTCTCAGTGGAGTGACCTTCCCAACCGGCGGCGCGACTTCTGCAGGGACAAGTGGTACAGCCTCTCCTGGACCAGCTGCAAGGAATCTCTTCGGAACTACTCCAAGCAGCGCTACAGCACTGACCACAACAACACCATCAACCACTTCCACATCATTCGGCGGATCCAGTTTGTTCGCTTCGATCGCAAGCATGTCCAAGGGCGCGGAAGCATCAACAAGTGCCGCAGCTCCAGTAGCAACATCCTCTGCAGCAATGCCACTCTTTGGGAAGACGACGTCCGCAGGTTCGCTTTTCGGGACACAACCAACATCCTCTGCGGCATCATCTGGAGCAGGTGCGACCTCTACGACCTCTGCCGCTGGGTTTGGACTGTTAGGACAGCCAACCAGTGCTGCATCCTCTACACCATCCCTCTTTGGCAAACCATCCCCAGCCGTTGCTTCCTCAGCTGCCAGTACGGCTTCCGCTCCAGTCTTTGGACAGACGCCCAGTCTCTTTGGTCAAGCTGCAGGGTCAACTACTGCAACATCTAGTGGTGGACCATTCAGCTCTGGTGGGTTTAGCTTTGGTGGCAAGCCTGGTCTTGGAGCAGGGGGAGAGGGAACTGCCAGCAAAAGTCTCTTTGGAGGATCACAAGCAGGTAATTGCTGCTGCAGGTTGTGAACAAGAAGAGCAAGCTCTGTCAAATTAATCCTGTTAGTTTTATAGTCCCCTCAATTTATTAACAAGTTTGGGGCAATTCTCTTTTATCTTTAATCATTAAAATCATGCATATAGCCAACTTTTCTCAGGATGAGAATCAGGTGTATTACAGACCAAACAACATGAGAAAATAATGTGTATTACATTACACTATTGGCTAGAGGGGAGAGGGAGGGGATTCAATTGTAGGTAAAAGGAGGCAGGAAGGGATAGGGAATTGCCCTCGAATGTTTGGATGTATGAATCATTTGTGAAAAATAAGTTGGCAGTATTAATTATGAATGTATATGGTTATGAATACAGATAGCACATGTACAATTTACTGATAAGATTTGCAGCACTGTGCTTCATCATTTAACCTCACTTTTCTGAAACTTTCCCTGCTAAAGGAACTCCTTGACATTCGATGTATGGCCTTGTGTCTAATCTTTATCCTTTCTCATCTCTGCAGGAGGTTCCCTATCATTTGCTCAGCTCGCAAGCAGTTCAGGTACTCCAAGCTCCGATGCAGCAGGAACAGGAGGGGGTGGAGGACCGTTTGGTGGAGGCGCCTCAAGTAGCGGTGGTGGTGGTAAGCACATTTTGTAATTTGATCCTATCAAAGGTGAGAGGGGATGGTGCTGATTCAGGATTCATGGAAAGTGAGCGGGGCTGGCCATTCTGCACCCAGGTTCCCTTTCATTTGCTCAGCTGGCGAGCAGTTCAGATACATCAAGCTCTGATGCATCAGGGGGTGGAGGGGGCAAATAACCGGTTAGTAGAGGTGGTTCAAGTAGTTGTGGTGGTAAGAACATTTCTTTATTTGATCCTAACAAAGGGGAGAGGGAATGGAGCTGATTCGGAATTCAGGGAAAGTGAGCAGGGCTGGTTATTCTGCAGCCACGCTCCTGTTCGTTTGCTCATCTAGCGAGCACTTAAGGTGTGCAACACTCTGATTAATCATGAGTAAAGGGTTGTGGACCATTTGCGGAGTAGCCTCTAGTAGTGGTAGCAGAGGTAAGCCCCTTTTCCTATTTAACTCCTTGCAGACTGGATATTATGTAAAACAGGACAGCCTAAAAGAAGTTTTCTTTCTTTTTGTACAAAATATTTCATAGATTGCATCCTTAAGAGTTAAAATAATATTCAAATCTTCTATCAGAACGATTGTTTATGTAATATTAAGAACATGCGATTCAGCCCCCTGAATTTTATGGTTTGGCTAGGATTGATATGCTTTCTCTTGTTCTTTTTATCTTGTCCATGTCTGCAGGTTTTTTACAGTGGTCTCGGCATAAAGCCGACCCTAAATCTGTCCAAGTTCAGTTAGCTTTCAAATAATGCTAAGATAGGATAAATGAGTATTCTCCCATTCTCTTTATATTGTCCATATCCACAGGTTTTTTCAGTGGTCTAGGAGGTAAGCCTGATCCAGAAGCTGCCAAGAAGAATCCATTTGGTCTCGCCACAACGCAGGCCTCTGGCTTTAGTACAGCATCATCAGGTACAAGCACTTGACCTTTTTCAGAATCTCCTCACTGAATATCCAATAATTACGAATTTGAAGGGAAAATTTTAGATTTTGATCATTCAAATTCAGAATCAAATTCTAAGTATATTTCATAGTTGTACTAGATAAATACTAAATTAAACTAGTTACTAAATTATCATTCTTCCCTCTTATCATCACTTTTTTTAAACTTGAAATTGTAGTAGGTCTGCCCTGGACTTATATGTGTAGATAGATAGATTAATAAATAGAAAAGTAAATAAATCAATAACCAAAAAATTTACCTGATTTCCAAGTGTTATATGTGTTTTTTTTCATTGCCGGAGTCAGGCATTTTTCCTGTTATGTTTGTTAACTCATATATAGAATGTGGGATTATGCTGATATTTATACCCAAGCTAGCCAAAGAGTTGATAAACTTTACCTGTTAATTTTGTTACCAGACACCTTCATTTTAAAAAAGTTCTACTTACTTTGTTTAAGGGGTGAAACTTTTTATGATGCGTTTAGAACAGAGCTGCAATGTACATATAGGAGGCCACTGTAGACAGATGACATCTACGGGGATGTTGTTGTTCAAAACTTCCAATTGATCGCAAGTTGCAGTTGATCGGAACTCGCTTATCAAAATCCCTGTTTTATGCGTGTCTTTTCAGAAGTGCATATCATGCGCGAATGATAATGTGCGTTACAATTTGCAGCTGATTTGCAGTTGACTTGCGATCAATTGCAACTTTTGTACAACACCCTCTTAAACAGTTTTGGCTTTACATTCACCATTCTGCCTACTGCTTTGTATTTGACAGGTGCGAGCATCTTTGGATCAACATCTTCCAAGGCTTTTGGAGCTCAGCCTTCCGCACCTGCTGCTCCGGGTAGGTGGAATTGAACTGTTCCGTTTTTATTAATTTCTTTCATATGAAAGTGTCGTGGTTCAGTGGTTCTGACTCTCACCTTTCAAATAGAAGGCTGATTGTTCGAATCTTGGCATCGCGAAAATTACCATTCTGTATGATGCACATTTATATGTGTACATTTTTATGTGTACAAACACTGTTTTAAAAAACGTGAAAGTTACAACACATCAAGAATCACATAGACACTGGCCACCTGTTTATGGCCTAAGATTTTGTTTCCATTGCATTCTTTAGGGCAAGATTTTCCAATATGCATTTTGATAGGGATGTTCGATTCTGATAATGTAGCTAATATGGTGCCCCAAAAGAGAAACCTCAGACTTTTACTTTGCTAGAACTCTAGGATTCTCTTCAACAATTATACCTCATATCAATATGTTGATAATATTCTGAAGGTGATTTATTTATTCTTCTACTTCCATGCTTATTTAGCAAAATTAACCCTATCATTCCAATAGTCGCATTTTGGCACCATTGAATACTGTTCACAGGAAGAATGAATCTGCTCTTGTTTCACTATATACTGCCCTCTATGGTTGGGTTATGTTCCATTGGAAAGCTATAGAGTGCAGCTTTCCAATGAAGGCAAACAGTAGGGGTATTGTCTAAGTTCTTTCTCTGACAAATTGGATTGAAAATACAAATTATGATTTTCAAGAAAAAAAAGTAGCGGGGCCTGAGAAGGTTAATATCCTTTCCCATTTATTTGAAGGTAACCATCTTCCTTTATTTCTCTACATTATTCCTTTTTCTTACCAGCCTTTGGAAGTCCAAGCAGTAGCAATGCGTTTGGTACCAGTCCTGGTGTAGCTAACACAGGGTTTGGGGGATTTGGTCAAGCTCCTGCCTTTGGACAAACTAAGACAGGTATGTTGCATGTCGCAGCAGTCTTAGTAGTAATTGAAGCAATATTAGCATCAGCAGCCGCAGTAGTAGAAGCAGCATTCAATGTATCAACAGTAGCAGAATTTTTAGCAGCAGCATTAGTAGTTGCAGTAATAGCTATGAGCAGCATTAGCGTTGGCAGCAGTAGCAGCTGTGTAAGGAGCAGTATTAGCAGTAGCAGCAGCAGTAGCAGCAACAGTTGTAGCAATAGCATTAAAATTATACAAGGGGCAGTAGAAGCCATATGAGCAGCCGAAATATCGCCAGGAGCAAGAGAAGCATGATTAGCAGCAGCAGTAACAGCAGTAACCGCAGCCAATTTAACAGTAATTGTTGTGTTATCAGAACTACATATAGGAGCAGTAGCAGCATTAGCAGCAAAAGCAGTTGTAATGCATTTTGACAAACTAAGACAGGTACGCTGTATGTTGCAGCAGTCTTGGCAGTAAGTTGAAGCAGTAGTAGCATTAGCAATTGCAGGATTGGCAGTAGCAATAGTATCAACCATTGTAGCTATAGTATTGCAATTATATAAGGGGCAGCAAAAGCAATAGCATAAACAGCTGAAGTTCATTGGCAGTAGCAACAGAAGCAGGATTGCAGCAGTAGTAAGAGCAGTATTAGCAGCACTGCCATTATATTGTAGTATTAGCTTCAATAGGTGCAGTAGCAGCAGCAGCATTAGCAGCAAATACATCAGCAGTAGCAACAGTGTTACGAGCAGTATTAGCAGTAGCAGCAGCAGCAGGAATAGTACATCTGTAGTAGTAGCAGCAGCAATTNAATACTGACCTCTTTTTAGCCATGTAGTTTTCTATAATTCATGGTGATATTGTACAATACACAATTTGCTTATATAGTGCTCAGTATACATATGGAGGGTTTCAGGGCACTTTACAAATAAGAATATAACAGGATGGTGTTTCACCGAGATACAAAAGACTTTAATAAAGGTCTTAGTGCGTAAGATCACCAATCATTTTGCGCTATAAATGACACCAGTCGTTCTAAAAGTCTTCCTTATGTTGGAGAAACACCGGCCAGATTTGAAGGAAAGTCCACAAGTCAAACAGAAGAGTCTCCATGGCTCTCCCAAAGTCATTCAATGACGAGAGATGACGGACAGGCATCACTCCAGAGAAAAGACGCGTATGACTAAAATGAATCATGTGCAGCACTCTCTGAACTGGCGCAAAGACCAGGTCGAGCAGATCGACGATGGTTGAATCGAGCAATGATGGTCGTGTCATGTTAATAATTCTGTTGGACATCTCATTTCCATCCTCTGCAGGCCTCTGGGGATCTGCTGCCCGTGTCTCCGTCAGGACAGAGACCCACCCCTTCGACAACAACCACCCAAGCAGCATCATCCGCCGTCATCATGACAACTGCATCTCTTTCTTCCAAGCCAGTGCCTAGCACCGTAGCTGTGTCTGCGTCAACTTCTGTCCCAACATCGGCAGGTCAACATGTGGGTGTTTCTTCAGCCTCGGGTGGGGCCAAACCAGCACCCGCTAAGGTTAGTAATTTTATGTTCTTTTCTCGTCGCAAGAAGTTTATACTTGTGTTTATGAAATCTATTCTGCCAAGCCAGTTGCTAGCACCATAGCTGCTTCTGTTGTTAAATCGGCTGTGAGACTGTGGGAGTCTCTTCAGCTTCCTTAGGTGCTAAACCAGTATCAGCAAAGGTTAGTCATTTAAAGAGAGATTTTCCTTTTTGAGGCATGAAATGAAGAATGGTGATTGAGAAATCTGTTTCTGCCAAGCCAGTGCTTAGCACTGGAGCTGCAGCTTTGTTTGTTTCTGTTGTGAAATTGGAAAGTCAGTCAAGTCAGTCTTCACTTTCAGGTGGATTCAAACCACAAAGGTAGGGCATTTTTAGAGAGATTCTGTTCTTTCTGTGGCAAGAGTAGCATACCTACATTCTTGATAATAATCATCACTTGTTTGATTATCTTACAAATTTATTACGATGCACTCCACCAAGGGGATGTAAATTTGTTTCCGTCAGGAATCCATTCCACGAAACACAGATGCATATGTCAGCTACACTACTAAAGGCAGCATAATTATAATGTGGTTGTTTACTACTTAGGGCCTGTTAAGTAACCAAATGTTCACTGCTATGTTAGAATAACATTTATTATTTTTGTTTTCCTCTGAATTCTTTTCAATTTTATTTACAGGAGGCCACACCATCTTTCTCGTTCTCCAAGCCCCCATCCATGTCGACGATCGGTTCCAAAGGATTTTCGTTCGGTGACAAGTCTCAGGCTCCCCCTGCTGCATCCGGCCTTACAGCTGGTTTCAGCTTCGTTTCTAAACCAGCTGCAGCATCCACATCCTCTGAAGCACCATCTGCAAAAGGTGGGTTTACTGGTATAGATTATGATTCAAAGTTCAAGGAATATATTTGAGTTGAGCCCTACACATGGAGTTAATATCCTTCACCAAGAAATCAGTTATAGATCATGATTCAAAATTCAAGAAATGTTTGCATGGTTCAACAGACTTGCCAACCTAAAATTCTGTATTCCATATTTTCTCTTCTACCTTTTTTAATAATGACACATATTCGGATACGTCTTCAGTTAGTGCATCATTTGCTGATAATGATCTGAGTCTTAATCTTGACTATGTTATTTTTTACAGGTGATGCGACAAGCCCATCTTCAGACACTGGTGTCAAACCTCAAATTTTTGACTTCTCAGGCACAGGAGCTAAACCCAAAGCCAACTTGTCTATGCCTGGTGGCTACTTCTTTGGAGGTAATTTGTGAACTGTTATCATTGAGCCTATCCTTGTGAGAGAAATTTCCATTATTCAGTACTGATTGGTTTTCTAAAAGTTTCAAATTTGTTCTGTACACTCCATTCATAATCCCCATATAGGTAAGAATTTTGTGTGTACAGCCGTTCTGGAGTACATCACAGATGTATGTATTTCATACTGATATGAAATGTTTATGAAGCATTTTCTCTTCATGAATGTAGCATAAGCTTTGAAGCTGATTAAAGGGGAATTACAGCCAGACAAAAATGTACGGTCAATAAAAGAAGAAAAATCAGATGAACAAACTGTGAACATTTTAGCAAAATCTAATAATCCGTTCAAAAGTTATGAATTTGCAAAGTTATCATTTCCACCTGTGCTGGACATCCTTGAAGTGGCTTATGTAAAGCCAAGTCGTATAGGAAGTTTATTGAAATCTTTGAGTCACATGTTAATAAATGTGTTCCCCTTTCAAAACCAAAATCGAAAAATTACAAGAAATCGCCTAGATTACCTTGGATTACAAACTCTATCTTGCGTTCAATCAATAAGAAAAA
>BQKZ01003344.1:19857-63512 GCA_036244855.1 Temnopleurus reevesii
CCCCCCCCCCCTTACTATATATTTTTATGACATTTATCATTCTCTACTGAATATTTGCTATTTTGAAATCAATTATTTGCTCTCTTTACAGTGGGATCTTGCAATGATAGAAAAAGGTTGTTTCCTTATTTTCTCTGAAAACAAATTGCTTTCAGGAAGTGAACACATCGCTTATTGTTGCATGAAAATAAAGAGGCCCCGACGTATATAGCAACAATTCAAAGTTGTAAATGGATGTGAATTCAAACAGATTATACAGAGTGAGTCAAAAAAAATGTCCCCCAACTTTGACGCCGTCCTCTTCAAAACGTAAAATTACAATCCCAAATTTGATGGTATATCCTGATAGAGTATTCTCCAAAGAATATTTTGGTACCATTTTTATTAATATATATGCACGCATGACTGCACACGAGACAACTTTGCTAGAGGTATAAAATCTTACTTGCGCCAAGTGGCTAAATGAAGATGAAAACAATGAAAATAACTTGTGTCCCATGGACAGACAGAAGCACGTACACACACACACGTACTTTCACACACAAAAAATGCATCAAATTACCTAATACACACCTACACAGAAACATAAACCACATACACACACCCACACCCACACACAAACACAAACACACATGTGCAAAAATCTAAGTGGTAAGAGCTTATCGACAATTTTACTATCTATTCAGTTTTCTTTCGTAACCAGGTAACCAGAGAAAGTCTCACAAACCCGCTGAGCATAGACACACAATCACATACACACATACATACACACACACACACACACACACACACAGACATACCCCAAACCCCCACGCACATATGCACACACGTGCACACACGCACACACCCGTACTTGTAAAAGAGTGCACTGTAACATCTGTGAATGAACATATCTCTTAAATATGATGTTAAAGATCAAACATTTAAAAATTGTTTCTTTTTTTAAGTGCCCGTCACTCTTATTCTTAGCTCAATCCCTCACTTGTCTCCTGTTCCTGACGGATGATACACCGTTGTGTATGATGGATCCATGTTGGATGGAGCGTTCCCTCCATCTTCCCAAGGCTCATAAGCCTCTTCCTCGATACCCTGTCATAGCTCGATCTGATATGTCTGCAGATGAATTGGTCAATACTGGAGACTTCCCCACAAGAAATAATTTTCACCAGAGACTTTTGCGACGAAACACAAATTATGTTTATTTGATGATTTCTGTGTATGAATTGTTCGCGTATGTGGGCGTCTTTGTGTGCAGTTTGTGGGTCTGTTTGTTTGTGGTTAACCGAGTGTGTGTGTGTGTGTGTGTTCGTGAGCTCGTTTAAGCGAGTGTGTGTGTGTGTGTGCGATTGCAAATGCTTGTTTGAGCTTGCCATTATCTGTTCAACTGTCGTACGACCAAAGACTGTTTTTTGTCTTCACCCAGCCACTTGGCGCAAGTGACATTTTGTTCCTCAAGAACAATCGTCTCTTGTTCAGTCATGCATGGAATAATCTACACAAAAGTGGTACCAAAATGTTCTTTAGAAAATACTCTTTCAGGATATACCATCCAATTCAGGATAATATTTTTATATTCCAAACAGGACAGCTTCAAAGTTGGAGGACATTTTTTTTGACTCACCCTGTATAGTCAGAACCAAGCATTCAAAGGGAGATATCACTTCCACCCAATGCTCTTGCACTAATAACAAGCTTTATTATCATGAAGTGCCGCGATCCTGTTAGTTTGTCCATCTCCCTATAGTCAGAACCAAGCATTTAAAGGGTGATATCTCTTAAAGTCAGTCCGTCATGATCGACATGACTTCCGGTTAGGAGCCAAACTGTCCGCTGCCATTTTGATTGCGAAGATTGCCGAGCAGAAAATCAGATTTTCTTACCTGGAAAAGCGAGTGAGCAAGCTTTATTTCGCTAGCTCACAGCTCGGTAGTCGCAAGCGTATGTGTTCCGCATGTTTTTTTTAAACAATCAAAGCCAAAGAGGGGACAAATCAAAATACACGCGACGACAACAAGCATCGGAAAGTCGTACGAAGTGTTCTGAGTTTCTGAACTTGGCAAGGTGCGTAAGCAAGGAAATGTTTGAATATCGTTGTTGCCAATACACACCACGCCGTCCGTTCGCGCTCGCACTCGGAAGTCCTGTCGATCATGACGGACTGACTTTAACACAAAATGCTCTTTGAGCAATAACAATCTCTATTATTTACTGTTTATGATTCCCTGCTTGTAGTTTTTTATAAGATGTCATGCATTTCTCTCATTGATAAGTCACAACCAATGTCTTAAAGGGAAAGATCACAGATACATTTTAATGATTTGTTATCTCATGAAGATGTGAACTCCTTAGGCTGTTCTGTAAAACTTCAACTTTCGACTTACTTGGAATTTATCCTTTTCAACAATTTAAACAATTGGGTTTTTTAGGTTGTCATCATATTAATGTAGCTTAGTTCATTTTTGAAAGATTTTGCCAAACTTTTTTTTGTTCATCATCGCAGTAATTGGACATTTTTGTATCTATCAGCTCAAAATATCTTTTTTATTGGGAAGGATATTTGACCACTGACCTTCAGAGATTTCATGTTATCTTGCATTTTTATGCCAATTATTCCACAAAATATTATTGAACAAAAGTAAAGCATTACAAAACGAACTCACTCATTCCTTGAAACTTTCTGTGTTTCTATATCAACTATATTTTTCTTCCAGCGCCTTAGGTACTTTCCTTTAGCAAGTGATAAGCTATTTATATATTGTTTTATTGCTATTCGTGTTTTTCTTCTTCTTCTTTTTCCTTTTCTTCTTCTTCTTCTTCTTTTTCTTATTGTTATTATTATTAATCTTCCTCGCCTTCTTCTTCCTTTTCTTCTTCTTAGTATTATTATTATTATTATTATTGCTATTATTATTACTATTACTATTCTTATCTTTATTATTTGTTATCATTATCATCATTATTATTATAATTATTGCACAATTTTGAAGGAAACTTGTAAGAATATTTCAGTATCTAATGAGGTTTGTCAAGAGTAAGAGAACCTTACTGTGTGAGTGCCGTAGATCGTAGATCGTGGAGAATCACTATCTAGAGCAATATTTGCGAAATGAGTCCTCACTCTGTATGCACAATGAATCATCAGGGGGATATCAACCAGCTAACAGTGAATGATCACTGTTTCTCATACCAGATTGCTGTGTCTATAGACAAGATACATACTTCATACACCTGCTAATCACATCTCTGTCACTTCATTCTGCCCAGTTTAAATATGGGAGGAAAATGAATGATCAGAAATGATTTCCTTGGTGGGATAAAATTGTCAGTGCTTTAAAGGAACTATAGCACTACCTAGAACAAGTAGTTGTGGGACCAACACATTTTGAAGTCCATGCACACCTATGAGAATTGAAGAGGACGAATGCTGAAGAATTGAAAGAACATGGAAGCTTTTAAATGCAGCATGAAGGAAAATTGTTCAACTTTTTATCTAGAATGAGAAGAAGGCTTATAATACAAACTCACCTTTGCACTGCACATACAAACCTCCGTATTTTCTCATTCGTCAGCATTTATCTGCCTCAGGTGTAATAGGGCTTTTAAACTAAGCCAATGTGTACGTATGTAGAATTCCCTCATGTTCAGTATGATGTCAATGTACTTGTTGCTATGTCAAGTAAATTGTTGCTACAGTCAAGTAAATTCAGGTCTTTGTTGTCCTTGTTCACTTGTCAGCATTTATGCTGTTCACAATTTAGCCAATGGATGATTAATTTTTTTAACCCAAATGGCTGTCGGTGTATCGGATGTGTGTGGGTGTCTGCTGATTATGAAATGATTCTTCCTTTAGTCTTTGAACATTCTTAATCAAATTCAAGATAGAATCAAAGAAAATGCAAGAATTTAGCTTTCAAAAATTTGTTCGGGGTCAATATTCATAGGTAAATCAACATTTTAGTGAAAGTAAACAATTTTACTGTCGAAAAGATTGATGGTATTCTGCGACTGTGAAAAAGGAAGCAACTTTAAAAACAAGTTTTATTGTAAATCCATAAATATTCTTCTTTCCTATATGAAGAAGATTGTTTCTTTATTTGTTTGTTTATCAGCATTTGGAATTTCATGATTTCGTGGTCATATATTCTCCTAAAAATGGCCCATTTTGATTCCACATGAGAGCTCTCCTTCTTGGCCTTGTCCGATAGTCTTTTTATTATAGAAATCGACCCTTCTTCAAAATAGTTTTGAGAGAAAGTGAGGAAGAGATGAGAGTGTAAAACGCAATGCTGATGAAGCTGAAAATTGGCTGTCATGGAGCGATTCTTATGATTCAGTGTCAGAGAGATGTGTCAGCTTAACATAGCAAAGAAGAGAGGAAGATCTACAAATATGGGACGAGATGCTTATTCTCTGTCTGTTTATTGTTTATATCTGACAATGATAACCACTATTGATCCTTGTACAGTGCTGATATGTTTTAAGTATGTCAGACAAAATTATACAGATTTTAACCACAGCCAGCTGAAAAGAAATCAAGGTTAAATATATATTCCCTTTTTTTTTCAAAGTAGAATCAAAATGTTCCCCATAAGATAATTGCTACGCCCCTAAGATATCAAATTGTAAAGTCTGTAAAGAGGAAAATGCTGATGGTTTTCTTTCATAAGGGAATTAATTTTCCAATGTTTTCTCCACTTTGAAAAGAATTCAATGTTACATGTATACTATCCTTTATTGTATTTTTTTCTTCATCTCAAGAGGGTTCAGGAGACCCAAGAACTCTTTGCAAATGTTTTTCCCCTACTTGTCTCTCTTTTCTACAAAAAGCTTGAGACGTCAGATAACAAGCTTGCAAATTTTGCCAAATGTTTACCTTATTTTCTTTCTCTTTTTTGTCTTCTGCAGACGGTTCGAGAGATCAAAGAACTCAAGAGGAAAAGCCAAATGGTTTTCGCTAAGAATGGAATCGATTTCTCGCAGATCGTCGACATCAGCATCGACCCCGATGAACCCGGAGATACATCACTGGAGGAAGGAGATCCAGAGCCTTCCCATCATGCAAAGGAGTATCAGGCTCAGATTGAACGTAAGTGAAGTATCAGCTTCTGACAAGTCTGCACCAAATTTGAACAGAAAAGATGTAATTGCTGCAGGCTGTTTTGAAAATTTGTTACCACCTGGCATGCAACATTTTTTAAATAATGATAATAATGATGATAATAATAGATGCAATTTTTAGAGCCCACGTATTCACGCTGGCGGATTGCTCAAGGCATTATTCATTTGTTTTTGTCAATTGAACCAGTACAGGAAATAGTATTTGATATCACAATTTATTTTGCCCCCGTACATGTATTGTGTCCAAAGCACATCATTTTCCTTGCAAAGTTGTGTGGTTTGAAAATGTCTTGGATTTGTTTATGTGCAGTGCAAGTCAGAATTGTTTGCTACCCGTTAGTACTATAAAGCTCAGGATAGGTTCACTGGACTATATCTATCATTCTGCGTTCAAAATTAATAACACGTAAGCAAAGAAATTACCCTGTACATCTGAATAAAATGAATGCAACATATAAAAGGGATTTATTAGTCGTGATTAAAAGAGTTTTAGACGAAAATAGTATACATTCTGATGAATTACGTTTTGTTTTGATGCCACTTCATATATACACCCATGGAATGCTTGGGTAAAAAAAAAGCAACCATTCCGAAGCATTTACCAGGGCGAGCGTCAGATCCTTAATAGTCAACTCATTCCTGTAATGGATGTTTTCTTGATGGATATGAGAGAGGTACTCTTTAGGGGATTTATTTTCGCTCTCCGCATCCTTTCACTGAGGTTGCCAATTTAACCGCAGATACACAAGTGCTCCGTATTCTTAGTTTACTAGTTTTGTTTCAGTGCATGGCATTTAGACCACTTGCCCATAGCGCTTTTTCTTTGTGACCTGCGTGGGTTTTTTTTACTCTAGCTACATGTAATACAGCTCAGAGATCTAGATTTAGTTCTATTTTCCATGGGAATGAAAATTTGTTGGTATAAATGGTAGAGTAATACAGTGAAACTTTGAAATATAATTAGATCCTTGGGGCCCAAAAAATTTGATTTTTATTATGAAATATTGTACTATCTGGTATGAAATATAGTAGAAAATAAACAGTTGGGGTCTTTAAAATCATTATGTTATAATGAAAGCTTGTCATATCAGTGCTCTTTACGAAGTTGGACTGTACAAATATAAAGCCAAGAAAACAAAGTGTAAAGGGGAGAATACAGGAATAAATGCTTACTTCTGAAGTTGTTTAAATTAGAGATAAATAAACTCATATTCTTATCTGCAAATAAGGCATCACAGAACACAACCATTTCCCCACTTTAATTTTAGTTATTTTTTTTAAACAAAGGAACATAAAACATAAACAGATTGACACCACAATAAGATAGCACAAGCAATGATATGATCAGGTATGAACAAAGAGCATTCATATAATTGTAGGAAAGTACATGTAGATAATAAAATATGAAGACATACATTCATTAACCCAATATATTGTTTTCCTAATATACTGCACTGCTAGAGTGAATACATTTGTGATGATTGCATCATAATATATCATCTGAAATATGATCTGTTTGCCATCATACCATACTCATTAATCCAAGTTTCGAAATATCTCAAACATTTTTTTTATGAACCAGTTTATTGATATGGATTACAAAACCCATGTATTCATTTTTGGGTTGGCTAGAGAGAGAAGTTTCTCGCAATATTTCTGAGACCTTTAAGGTCTATAATTCGAGTCTGACTAAGTGCATTGTTATTAGCATGGAGACACTAGGAGTGAAAATGGCCTCTGAGGCACATAAATCAGTACCATTTGTCTGCTTCGATCTTCATCTCATTTACATAGATGTAGTGGTAGTATGTGGGATGAGATAACTCCATATTGTTTCTGCACCTCTCTTAGTGGCAATGAACATATGGGTTTTGGGGATAAAATAATGTTTTTTGTTGTTGTCAATATAGATGTTCTGATTATAAAGAAATTGAGGAAAATTAATGATTTCATGCCAAATTCTAATTTGTTTAAATTATATTTCAATGATTCTCCTTTTTTTTTTATAGAAGCATATGTTTGAGGGATACTAATACCCCCATGGCTTAAAACAGATGTGATTGTTGGGTTGAATCTATTGTATTCATTTTGATTCTATTGTCAAGTATTATGAATTAACTTTAATACTTTAAAATAGTGGCCAAGCCTTGATGATAAACATACATAAATGTGTAAATAAACAAATAGACAAGTCATCAAGAAAAACACAAAAATGCATGTTAGACCACAAGATGTCAAATTCATATTCACTTCCAACATTCCAACAAAATACCCATGTTTATAAATCAATAAGAAGTCTATTTATAAATACACTGTAGGATGGATACAATTTCTACATATTTATAATAATTGTTAGGAATTTTAGACAATTGTATGCATTGCTTTAGAAGCTATCTGTTTTATCATGCTTCTGATTCTTCTCATAATTTCTTAATGTTTGAATTAATCATTCAACAATTGAAAGAGAGTTGCAAGAAAATTGTTACAGACTTAAAGCTGTGATTGCTTGAAACTAGCCAATAAGAGTAAAATGGCATTCAACTTTTATAGATAGCTAGGCGCTTGGTCAATCATGTTTGTTATTTAAAATTTTGTAGTCAAGTGGTGCTTGACTTCCCGTTGCTTACAACTGTAAATAATAATATAGTGAAAAAAACACAACTTTTTTTATAAGAGCATGTTTCAAAGTAGGCACCCTTCATCTTCAGCTAAAGAATATTTGTGTTTTCTTCTTCTAATATTTTTCAAGCTTACAACTTTCTTCAGCACCCATCATGCATGTATCAAGTGGCCCACACACCATAGAATTAAACATTTGCCTGTTAAAAGGGTAATGATCGTGAGTTCTTTGCATACATTTATCTTGCCATATGATTATCTTTGTGATGTATTTTTCATGAAATATTTTCTTTTTTTGCAGTCTTGAAGGATGAGCTGTTCAGTTGCAAGAAAGATGTAGGATATGCCATGGATGAGAGAGACTTGGCTCAGGACAGTCTTGCTGCGGCTTACACACAGATAGCACAGCTAAAAGAACAGGTTTGCATTCATTTATTAACATTTTACATACATTTTCACATATAGATCCTTTTCTTTTCAATCACACATCACCCTTCCTCTTTTTCCATCAACCCTCTCCCCTTCTTGCTGTCTCTCCATCTCCTCTAGTTGTTCGCTGACCCCTTCTTGACAATCCTCCTTTTCCTTCATTCCATATTCTATTTTAATAAACTTTTTTTAATGTATCAATTCCATTCTCATGATTATTGATAACGATTTCAAATACACTGTAAAAGCTGAAATTTTCATTGGGGTTTTTTTATTTTTCACTAATTTCACGTCCATAAATTCGCTAAAATCTCCATTCACAATCGTGCCCTTAGACTTGTGTACAATAATCTATTAAAATGTGAAAATAACAACCTGCTAATATTAAGACATGTCATAATTTTTATTGGCTTTTACAGTAGTTAAAAGAGTGAGTATCATCTCTCTTGAAATGACATTCATTCTGTTTATATTTTCCATTTCCAGATAAAACAAGAAACGATCTCACATGAGAAGACAAAGAAGGCGTTACAAGAACGAGATAACATCATCAATCAGCTCAAGAGAGGTGGGTTTCCTATACTTATCCCCAAAAAATAATTGTTTGGTTGGCCGTGAATACCATTTTGTAAGAATAACGTTGGTCAGTCAGGAAAAGTTTTTTTTATTTAATGATTTTATTTTTATTTTAGGACTTTATTTCATTTGAAAAATAAGATTATAAAAGTTGTATGGGAGAGAACAGTCAGAGAACATCTGAGAATGTATTTGTAGTTTGTATTTCACATGTTTTTCTATGATTTTACTGTGATTTTTCTTTTAATTGCATCCAAAGTAAAAGAAAAATAAGATCCATAAAAAATAAGAAAAAAAAGGTTCCCTTCAGCCATTTTAGAGGGTTGGTTGGTCGGTTGGAGGCAACGATTGTGAGCAGCCAAACATTTTTTTTCTTGGCCTTTTATATCCCACATTTTTCTACTCATTGTACATTCAATCTTTTTGAAAAGATATCTCATCATCCATCACCTAGATTTACCATTACCTGAGGCGTGATGTGAAAGATGAAGCAGAAGTGTGATGAAAATATGTTTGACGTCTCAAGATTCGAGTTTCAGATTGATTGTTTATAATTCAGGTGACATGAACAGAATGAGTGACTCATCGGCATACCAATTAGACATGCCTCGTAATCTAGGACCTCGTTTACACCATACACAAAAGCAAGTCGTCCAACTGAGGATCGCTCTAATGATAGTGTGAGACATGTAAATGACTTGTACTAATGGCACTGGATAGTTCGAGCAATTCAAGAAATCCACTCCAATCTTAATGATCTTGCTGCCATGGCAACTGATGTCATCTTTTTCCTTAACATATGGAAGTTTAAGAATTCTTTGCTATGGCATTGGGTTTTATACAATACATTAGAAACATGGTGTAGGATATGTATTCTTCTGTCAGTTCAATCCACACTTCCAAATTAGCACCTTGTTATTAATGAAATAATGATTGATGATGATGATGACAGTGATGATAACGTTGATGATTTTGATGATGATGAACGAGGTAAGAAAATTAAGAATAACAATAAAGATAAGGATGATAATGATGATAATGATGATGATATTGATGATGATAATGATGATGATAATGATGATGATGATGATGTTGATGATGATAATGATGATGATGATGTTGATGATGATAATGATGATGATGATGATGATGATGATGATGATGATAATGATTTCAGTTTTTACAAACTAACAACAGCCAATGGGCAGTATTACATGAATCCAAATGAAGGTGCAACTATCCTGATGGTTTCAATGCAACACACTTCGGTCAATACTGACCGAAAAGGCGCTATATAAATCCGAAATATTATTATTATTATTATTTATTTGTGGAAATGATAACAAATTGATATATCACAATTTGTTTTTGTATTCCTAGTGTCAACATTAGTTTACAATGAATTCAACGAAGTTCAGAGTCTGTACGAGAAAGAATCCGCCATGAGAGAAGAAGCTGAAAGAATGGCATCACAGGTGAGTGAAATTATGGCTCGAATGATTGCTGAAGATCTTCCTGAGATTGCAGCAGAAATTGAGGTTATTTTGAAATAACAAATAGTTGTGTTTGGGCAATGCCATAAATTCCACCCCTCCAAAAACAAATTGTACATCTGGATTGTGTTTCATCAGGATAAGAAAGACTGTAAGACAGACTCTAAAAATGGTGGTTTTATTGATCTCATTAATGTGCTAAAATGTGTACATGTTAGAATATTCATATACTTGTGTACAAGAATCTTTCAAGACGTGAAATTACAACCGACTATACTGTGACAATTGGTCTGAATTCACTAGAAATGTATGTGGGCCAAGACATTGGCTTGTAAGTGACTCCTTTTGTTTTCATTTCAGTATTATGCAAAGAACAAGGAGGCGGAGGCTTACAAGCGTCAGAGCGCCATGTTGGTGAGCGATGCTATCAGCGGCGATGATAAACTCATTCAGAGCATGACGGAAATGGAACAACTCACAAAGGAACTGGAAGAGGAGAGAGAAAAACATAAACTTGAGGTACTTGGGGGATATGTGTATTTTATCCCATTGTTGCTTTGTAGTAGATTGCCAACAAATTATCAGGGACATATTCATGTGTATTACCCCATCAACATGTTCTTTTGTTCTCATCAACATATATTCTTTTGTTCTCGTTAACATATCCTTTTGTTCTCATTAATGTATTTAGTTGTATGTTTCGAATAAAAAAAAATAGAATGAAATAATGAATAGAGGGGCAATAACAGAATGACATTACAACTAAAATGACTTTACAAATACTGTGATATTACAAAAAGAATGGTTTTACAAGTACAATAATTTTACAAATAAATGCAACGCGTTTAAATACCTATTATATTTCTCATCATTTAGATTGAGAGGCGATTATACTGTAAGTCTGTTTTTAATTTGTGACATAGTTGTTTTTGCAGAGAATATAAATCACTGCAACGTTTGTAATTGCTATAGTAGTGATTTTGATTGATCAGTATAATAATCATCTGACCGTACAGTTTATATAGTGCCTAATACTAATAGTGCCTACATGTAAGTCTCTAACTGCCTCACATTGGAGTAAAATTACCATGGTTCTATTCAGTTTGCTGCGATTCAAGGAATAAATTCCTGCTTGGTACCCATTCACCTTACCTGGGTTGAGTGCAGCATGTGGATGAATTTCTTGCTGGAGAAAATGAAAACCATGGGTGAAAGGAAGAGTCAGAACTATTACACCATGACACTTCCTTATTACATACAAAAATATCTCCCTTACTCAACTAAATGATTTTTCTTTGTTAATGTGAAGAGATTAAAAGATGAGTTTGAGCTGTCCGAGAGCCGAAAAAGGATGGAGGTGCTAGAGAACAGGTTGAGTCAGATTCAAACAGCAACCCTCTTGTTTAAAGCAAGACCTGAAACAATACACCAAAATGCTCCCTTGTTATGTAAAGAAATATTGATTTAACTCAACTAAACAAATTCTTTTTAGGTAAAGAGATCAAAAGACGAACTGGAGCTGTCCGAGAGCCGAGAGAAGATGGAGATGCTAGAGAACAAGTTGAGTAATATTTAAACCCAACTCTGGTTTTAAAAAAAAGAATCCGAATCGCCACACCACGGCACTTCCTTGTTGCATACAAAAATATCTCCCTTACTAAACTAAACCAATTTATTTTTGCAGGTGAAGAGATTAAAAGACGAGTTGGAGCTGTCCGAGAGCCGAGAGAAGATGGAGATGCTGGAGAACAAATTGAGCATTGCCAAGGAGGAGAACGAGTCCCTAGAAAAGAAGGTCCAGGATCTGGATCTTAAGACCAAGGAACTGGCCTATGAACTGAAAGAAGCACTCAGTAAACCCAGTCTTCCTAATATTCCGCCTCCTCCTCCGCCTCCACCCATGCCCTCGCTTCCAAAGAACCCACTAGAGTAAGTACACTGCCCTCTCATGGTGTTTCTGTGCTTCCTTTTTATCGCAGGATAATTTTTTAAAAGTCAGCTTCTTGTGGGACCAGGGCCCTTTTACATAGTCCTTAATACATGCAGGTGATTGGTTGAAAAGGGAGTTGCGTTTAATTTTCTGATCTGCGTGCAAACAAAACTTTTTATGCAATAGGGCCCAGATTCATTTAATGGTAAATTCCATGAATCATAAGTCTGACCCCCTATATATGGGACATTATCAAATTAACTTTTAATGATTCGTATCTGATTTGTAAAATATGTATAATGATCGGAAATTATTATGATCCAAGTTGTTCATAGAGTAAGGTAAAAGGTGGAAGAATTTGTGTCAAACATGCAAAAAAAGTGGACCAATTCATTGGATTGTTGTGATATATTTATTACCGGAATGCAAAATGGTGAACTTTTTTGATAATGTTTTTGCTCAACAATCATGATCTATTTCTCATGAATACTTGGGCTATTTCGAGAAAACCTTCATGATATACTTGAAAGACAAGAGCACAATGAGTTTGTGTTTTTGTAAGGTTTGTTCTGCAATTAATCTTATACCAGGAATGCTAACCATTCCAGTATATGCTAAGGATCAAGATTAGAATGTGAATAACACAAGAGAAGACATGACAACAATAACCATGCTCTTAGCCATTCACTGGTGATCAAAGCCGTGAATGTAAGTAAAAATACACCTCATGCATATTCCAGAGTGGTTGTCACCTCTGTTGTGCCTACAACAGAGTGAATATGAATATTCATGATTGCTGCTCTGTTTGTCAATTCTAGAGAAATAATAATATCAACAGTATATGCAGATTTGTAGAGATATATTTGTTCTCTTCATCTCTGAATTGTGCTAATTCCATTAACATGTTACACCTGATGAGCATTGTATCTAGCCTCATTTGAATTTCATGGTCAAGTTTAATCTGTTTAATTTACAAAATTACTGTAATCTATGCTGCACTCAAGAGATAATAGCTGACTGTCAATGAATCAGCAAGCTAATTAACTTCCACCTTTCTTTTATAAACTCTGTTATTGATATCACTTGCCCATGATTATTCTTGTAAAATTGTCTCTTTTCTCTCTTGTTTACTTCTAATAGAATGCTGCAAAAAATAATTCACAGAAGAAACAATAATGCAAAAAATAAGACTGCAGGGGATGACAGTAAGTATATACTTTTCTTTTTGATCTGGTTCTCAAATCTAATCTCAAAGTCACATAAAATGTAGCTAATTTTTGTGGTCAATTCAAACATTCAGATATGTTGATTTGTTGAATGAGGAAAAAAATGAGGAAAAAGGAATGGCATGATTCCATATTGTGTTTATTTGATTATAATAGCTCTAAATGTAAAGTGTGAGATTAATGAGAAATTCTTATGAGAAATCTCATAAAAGAGAATTTCTTTTGAATTTTACACTTTGCATTTAAGAGTTGCAGCTTAGAAGTCAACATTATATTATCAAGGGTAGAAAGAAGTGCCTTTTGTTCCAGATTTGTCCAACTCCATATTTTCACAAAGCTCTGTTAAATCTGCTAAAACTCTCAAAGCAATTAATTGGGCAATTCCATAAATTGTCTACATACTATCCCCTACATATGGGCCCTTCCTGGAATAACTTTTGATTGATCCTGATTTATAAACCAAGATAAAAACTTTGCATAGATCTATATACGCATGATGTAACGAACAACTGGTAACCCTTTCTCAGGACTGCAATTCAGCACCATGGGATATGATTGAGTACAGAAAAGGGTCACCAGTTGTTCGCAGACTTGTGCGTAACTCCACAAACAGCTTTATGAAACACAACTGTAGTGTAAATTTTGAATAGTATGACCCAAATACATTTTCATGAATTTAATTAGAATGTCCGATTAGAATTGAATAGTTTACCTGGTATCGCATAGCAATTTGCTATGCATTTTAGAATGATTGCTACACAAAAGATGTTTTGTGTAGCAAATTTTTTCACATATAACTGTACTGTTAGGTGTGTTGGAAATGTTTCCTCCATGTCTAAAACTGTTAATCAAACGTGAAAACTAAAATTATTCCTGTGAAAAAAATAACAACAAATTAGACAAAAAGATTAATAATAATCTTTTTTTTTTTACAGGAAATTTGGATTGCTACCAGAAGCAGTTTGAGACGGCCATGCAGGATATGATCAGTCGGATCAAGCGAGGGCAGATCGCTCTGAAGCCGGTGAATCGGGAAGAGCAACGACCGGCGAAACCGAAATCATCATCACAATCCATCAAGACGAAGAAAGCTGTCAAAGAACTGGATGACATTCTGGTAATTTTTTTGCTCCTTTTGACACAAAAATTACCATTAAGCATAATCTTAGTACTATGACAATAGTGATTTAAATATACAGTCATCCTTGCCTAAGTCAACCTCACACGAGTTGAATAATCACCTAAGTCAGGGGTCTTTTCTAGTACTCTTCTTTTTTTAAATTTCTATTCCTTTTCCCCCTTAATTAGTCAAATTTTCTTCTGTTCCTACCATATTCATGGACAGTGTGTGCAAGGTTGACTGTAATTCATTCATCACATCTACATTTACCAAAAATATTAGGAAAATTTTTTTTCTTCTCATGATTGATTTCCGTATGTTCTATATCATTTTGTTACAGGTAACACTGAAGAACAAAAACAGACATAGAGGTAGAATACCGCCCCCTAGAGGGACGACGGAGACGCAACCGGACTCAGAGCTCCAAAAGATCATGGAGCGAAGATTAGAACGATCCAAGGAGCCCCCTCCAACAAGTATGTCCTTTTTTTTTATTCCTGTTTTAAACCTGGAACTTTAACCCAATGAATACTGAAATCTGTACATCTCATAGACTTTGTGCAGGAACTTCCTGATTCCAGTAGTCAATGGTTTATTATATGGCAATTTTTTTAAATACTTTACCAACTACATGTAACCCACCTGAAAAAGCCTCGTTCAGATTGGGAGTGCTGAATATACATTAGGGAGAATTGATAATATAAGTTATTCTATAATGGAGATTTCTGGATTATGTCCAATGGGGTAGAGTGCTTATTGATACATCAAATCATACAATCTAGCATTAAATTTTCAAGGGCAAATATTTGCTAAAATATTGGAAATTTATTCTTTCTCTATTATAAACTCAATCTCCATACCTATCTATTTGGGCGGATATGTTTCAATAGGTACCTCTTAATTGCCACAATGTGGCATTTTTTAAATGTTTGCACTCAAGATGATTTACTGAGATTAACTGCTCCTACTCTGGTTCTATGATGATCATTTAGTAGTATTCTTTCCATGTATTGTAATTATGCTAGTTAGTCTGTTGCAGAAGATTCATCCATTTGCAGGTTGCTTTAATGCTTACATTATACGTAGGTTTGGGATGCAAAGCTATTGTACACATACAATAGCATGACACTCCATGGATTGAATTGAGTCCAGTTAAGTACTCTGTGTTCTAATACAGCACCCATTTCTGCACATTAATTCCCACACAACACTCAACCACAGAGTCTCACATACATCTCTGATCGGACATAACCGTCAGAGCAGTATGTGAGACTCTGTGATTGAGTGCTGTGAAGGCCCTGTGTACTCTGGGCAAGATAATGTGCAGAGATGGGGGGTATTAGAGTGCAGATTCCTCAACTTGACAACTTTGAATGTGCACAGCATTCTGATGCCACTGTCTGTCAGTGTGTTCTTTGAGCCTATGGGAAAGGCTCAAGCATCTTCAGAATTTGTTCTTCCTTTTTCCTTCTAGGCAACATATCACTTTGCAGCAGCGAATAGGCCGGTTTACTAATATATTCAAATTTATGCTCATTTCTTGCCAATATTAATAGTTACGTGATATTCCTTAATCCGGTTAGTAACAATTGAACTACAAAACTTGCAATCAATTTTGTATACATTACTTATTGCTATGTCAGGCATTGTTCATATGTCAGTGAAGCCTTGGGCAAGCTTTCCTGTTGTCATACGCAATCTTTGTTTGTGAAAAATGCATAAAGTTTGCATCTATTTGTAAACCTGCCTCTGGAAATAATTATTCCTCCAGGGCTAGACATTAACTTTGATCTCCCACTGGTCCATCACACTGCTGTCAGACGAATGGATACAGGAATTATCAACCCTACCCTGGAGCACTTTTTTAAAGCTTCTATTTACATTGTTCTTTTATAAATTTGAACTCCAAACAATGCACCACTATTTCATTAAGAAACCTTGTACAGCTGCATCTGTCATTGCAAAACTGCACTGTAATTGGAGCCTTAACCCTAACTTACCTGGGCTATTTCGAGAGGTGATATTCCTGGGGGGGGCCATTATGGCCCCCCCTTCAGATCTCGGCCGCGGATCGCGCAATCGCTGTGAAAATTTGCACGTGGATAGAGTATCATGTAAACTACATAAATGCATATTCAGATTTCTAAAAAATATTGTTATTGATTTGTTATTAATTAATTATGCTAATTTATGCATAAAATCATATTTTTGGCTCCAAATCACTATTTAGAGCTTCTTGATATCTGATTTTTTTCCCTATAGCTTTGTAATATCATTCCTAACATTATTACAAAAAAAAATGTTGGTATCACATTTCATTTCTTATGTATTTTATTGTTTTAGTAATTTCTTATGTATTTCTTTGTTTTATCGACCTTTTGTTTTTCATTGTTTTTTGGTGGGAAATTATTCCCTACTACTTTTCAGCCAGGAAGACACTAATATTAAATTATTTCAATTAGTTTTAGTGAAAATATTGCAATTTATGTGAATTTATTGCAAAATCCCAATTTCCATTGGATTTGTACACAAAACCAGGTTTTTGAGCAATTTTGGGCTTGACAAATTTTTTTCGAAGGGGCGTGGCTTCGCGACCTTACACGCGGGCGCGCTAAATTTGGTCTCAAAAGTTGCGCGATAAGTGAAAGAAAAAAGTCATAAAATTTTGCGGCCGTAGCATTTCGCGTTGCGGACTTACGGCGCGAAGCGTCCAGGGGGGGCGCCATTATGGCCCCCCCCCCCCCAGGTAAGTTAGGGTTAAGCAATGCACCTGTGTCTCATTGAGGAATCATGAACAATAGACCTTTGCAATGTTTACCAGTTCTTGAAACATTTTTGCATGTGTGACGAGGTTTCTACCAGTGGAAAACAATACTGAATGTCTAGCCCTACATTTGTTCTAGTTAATATAATCATTATGTACTGTAAATGTGTATTTGTAATTGATACTTTAATTTATACTATGGTAATAATAATTTCCCAACAGGTGTGAGACCGTCCCCACAACCAACATCTAATATGCGTTCCTCTCCAAGGTAGAAACGTTATTTAGGTTACGTGTGAACGCCTCCTGCTACCTCCTTGCTCTTTCTGTCAACGCTTCTAGTCTAGCTACATATCTTTTGCAAAAACCTCTTGGTTATGGTGGGTGTCCATTGCCAGTTAGATTAAACTTGATTGACAAAATCTCTCAAAAACTAGTCTGCAAAATTGGCCATGGTTTGATACCCGAATTACCTGAACACAGAATTAAGATTTAGTTGATAATTACCAATGGAAATCATATTGAACTAAGAATTTGGATGAACTGCCTGAATTAGTCTTATTTATGTGCAGACCCTCATGAAATTGATATATTTGTGTGTGAGAATTGTGTCTGTGTTCGCAGACTAGTTTTTGAGAGAGCAGTGCAAGCAAGCTGGAGAGCTAATCCAGTTGAGGACCCTTAAGCATGATAGCACGTGCCTTCCGAACATGTCCTTGCCTTGAACATACATGGACTGCAGTATACACAGCACTCAACCACACAAAATATCTTGTTATCCTTGATTGCTGTGTGTAGCTCGTGTATTTTCAGGGAAAGGACATAGGTGGCGGACGATATTAGGCCACATGGTCTTCAACTGGACTAGCTGATCTTATAGGCAAATGGAACCCTGTATTAGATTTAGATCTTGGTGTGCTGCTTCTAGTCTCCCTGCCTGAAAGTAAAGCATGAATTGCCTGTGAGAATAGCTTTGACAAGGTCCAAATAGTTTATTGTGAATAAAACTAGATATGACCGAGTCTGTTTCACAGTTTTTTTACCTCTTGTATGATGTTTGACCTCACCCCCCCCCCCAAAAAAAGAAAATTATTGTATTATTCATTCTGTAAAGCATACCTCCCAACCTTATAGACTAAAGAGGGATGCTTTTGCTTACAAAAGAGGGAATAATAATGATTCCCATAGGAAAGTGTAGAACAATTATCATGAAAAAAAAATCATAATATGCAATAAAAACATGACTTCAGAATGATGAAAAATCATATTTATCCCTCAAAATTCATAATGGTTGGGAAGTCTGGTGAGGTTTTATCACTAGTATTTGAACCAAAATGTTATCAAGTTCTCTGTATGCTCTTGATTTGTCATGTTGAAGATCCTGGAGTGCCGGCATGAGGGGCGCATGTGGATGCAAACTTGCTCAAGCCCATGTTTTTCTGTACTTGAATAGTTTAGCTCGCTAAAATTAGTTCTCATTACCACAAATTGTGATCTGGCTTTTCTTCATCTATCCATTTAAATGGCACATTTTCATACAATCTAATGCAGTTCATAGAATTAAAAAAAAATTAATGGGCCTATTGTACTACTAATATCTCTATACAGTCAAAACAGCCTTAGGTTTGATTGAAGCCCTAAAAAGAATGTAAAAAGACGACTCCCGATGATGATCTTAATAAAAGTCGAAAATTTGAGAACTTGATATGTCGCTCCTCAGAGTCTTCTTTCTCACTTTTTGGATTCACGTAATCTGTGGACCAAATGGTTTCTGGAAAAAATAATTTATTATAATAGTTCATCTTTCATCATTTCCAATTGTTTCAGTTATTGTAGTTGATCTTCTCTTACCGCATGTTACCCTCCTTACTTATATGTCTCTTTTGCTTAGTGTCTATTTGGTAGTAAGTGCATGGTCTTTACTTTCTCTCACAGACAAAATTGGAATATATCTTGTCAGCGTTCATGAATTAATGGATTTTAATTATTTACTTTTAGTCACACTGGCCAGATAGCTCAACCTTTCCACCATAAACACGTTTCCCAAGAAACTTTGCAGTGCCGACTAATAAAAATTAAGCTTGTCATTGAATGAAATTATCTTGTAGAATGAAGAAGAATCTAACGTATCGTGATATCTTTTAGGAATGGTAGTCTGTCTCTTGCATGCATGTACATTGTATTACATGTAATGTTCACACATCTGATTTGTATTATATTTTGTTCAATTAATATATCTGCAGAATTAAATGTGATCATTGTCATTAACTTTCACTATTTCGCTTTGAAAAACAGACATTTCAACCCTTCCAGTAGCATAATAACATTTTCTTATTACAAGGCAACATAATAAAAAAAAAAAGCTTAAATAAACATCTCCCTTGCTGAAATACACATTTCTCTTCCCAATTTGCACTTTTGAAAATAAAAGCAGGCTCATTGGTGACTTGTTTATGTTGAATAAAGGGTGATTTTTTTTAAATGCTTAAGGTGACGAAGAAGCATAATTACAAAATAATCTATATTCATTGCTTTTGATGTTGCAGATATAATACAATCATAAGTTTGTTAACACTCAAAATTTAATCATATGCTTGACTAAAGAATATAAGTATAAAGAAAAAAAAATTACATTCACTTATGTGCAAACGATCTTCATTTCAATATACATAATATTCAATTAATGTAACTTCAATACTTACATTCATTGAAGAGTTCATTCAAGCGCCTTGAGCATTTAATCAAAATGGATAATGGCGCTCTATAAATCTCATGTATTATTATTATCAATATTATTATTGAATTAATGTAAATTTACTCTGCTTTATCTGACAGATTCCTCATAAGCAGTACTAGTCTAGATAGTGGACTACCAGCCCATAGGACTACCGTTGTGCCTCCCGTTGCCCCTAAACGATCACCTCTAACCACTGTGACCAGTATCCCTCCACCTGTACCGGAGCCCATCTACAGCACGGTACACCACGAGGAACCCAGTCCGCCATCCACCCCATCATCCACCCTCTCCTCCATCATATCAACATCATCACAAGAGATGGAGATACAGAACAACCCCGCCTTCATCCACGATAGTGGTGACGAACGATCCTACGCCTCGGCCGACTTCATCCCACCGCCGCCACCCCACTCTCCCGGCGCCGCATCGTCGCATCAGAACGGCACCGCCCATGCGAGGTTCGCCATCCGCAGCGACTTTGGAGAGTCGGGAGACTACTCGCTCGTGGAGGAGAGACAGAAGCCGGTTCCATCGCCACGACGACAACCTTCGCTCCCTAAACAGGAACCAGAGCCTTATTACAGTGAGGTCACCATGTAAATCGGACAGGTGGTTGATCATGTGACATTGTTGATTGTTGGAGGACATTATGGAGTAAACTATTTTGGAATGAGGTGTGAAGTGTGAATCAGCTAGATGATGGTATGTCTTTGATTAATCATCTAAATTAGGTGAAATTATGGATTCAACTCTTTTTTTTTAAAGTGTTGTATGACTATTTTCTTTACTCTGCAGATGACAATATGATCTTTCACCAGGTGAAAGGTCAGGTTGAAGGTCACATAACCCAGAATCTTCTTGACAATTGTTTTGCCGATGATAAAAATTTGATAACAGCACTTCTCTGAAATGAATTCTGAAGTTTACTGATTATTATAAGCAAAAAAAATAGTGAAAACTTTTATCCCCAAAATTTCTCTTGAACACTGTGTAATAATTTTCCCTTGTCACTAAAAATGAATTAATGATTGTATCATGTTTTTAAAGATGGTGCATTTTTATGTAGTTGTACTAGAAATAGCTCTTTGAGCATAATATATATATATTATATATACCTTGTATTTATGTATATTTTCTTGCAATTGTAGGTGTAAAGTTCTTGATTCACAAATTTAGAAATATGCTAGCCTTAAAAAACCTTTCTGCTAGTCAGCCGAATGAGAATGATATATTTTGCTCATTTGATATACTATTGCAATTTTAGCGTTTGAAATATGCATGGTAGCAAAATGTATTCAGGATACATTTCATAAAAAACACGTACTTAAATGAATAGTTATTTCATTATTATTTTAGATAAGCTGTTATATGCCTGTGTGAGAGGCCTGTGATGTAACATGTATACCCAGGAAGATTACTCATCATCAGTTTTAGTGGAAGATGATATTTATATTCAGTTAGTTTTGATATTCGTAATGGTAGACTATATGCATTGTCTTTTACCTTTTAAGTAAACTGATTGTTTATAATTAAAACCTATTTCGATGTTCACCTTGCTTTATTTGCCAAACTGTAGGCACTTGTAGAAAAGGAGAGTTTTCAGAACTTTTAGAATTACTCAGATCCAATGTGATGACTGGCAAGTCTCCAGAATTATTTTTTGTTTCTTACAAGAAGAGTTTCCAAGCTTTCCTATGATACATTTATTTTGCACTTTAGTATGACATTGAAAATATAACAGTTCTTTAAACCCTGAAAATACTGCTATTTTGTAGGCTGGATATGATAGACTAGACTCCCTCCAGTTCACATCTCACATACTCAAGGCGTTGTCAAACAAAACAATAGAGATTTATTTGCTACATAAAATCTAAAATAGTCCAAATGACTATTTGTTATCATTATTCAATTTCTTTGATATCTTGTTTTGTTTCTTTTATTAAAAATTTCTTTAAGCATCATTATTTTGATATTTCCTTACACAGTATGTTCTCAAAGCGGCCAATGATTGAATTAACTGAAAAAATGCTGTACATCTTTTCTGATGATGTCTCCCTTAAGTATGTACTTGGGAAATGGGTGGTGTCCAATAATTTAAAAATATGATTTCAGAAGATTTTAACTATCAAGATTAAAATTCACTTCATCCATGTTGTCCATAATTTTGTGATTTTTTAAACGTTCTTTCAATATCTTTCACCAAACTGATGCCCATTCCTCAAAACAAAATTATTCATTCTGTGTAATAAACAACAAGCAAATGAGTGCAATATATAGTACATTCTTTCTAGATTTTATTGAGCAGATTTTATTTCAATTCATTTTCAAGTGGTCAAATATATACTTTCTCATTTGAATAGGTGTTATCATGTTTTTTTAATTGAGTAAAAAAAATGTAAACTCATTTCAATGTCTCTTTGTATTGTACTTAAGTCAATAATTGATGCTTTAGATTTTCGAGTCTTTCTCAATGTCAGTATTTCAAATTGTGTAATTGCTTAATCATTGATCCTTTAAACATAAGTATTAAAATTATATTGTACTTTCTCTTAAAAAAAACACATTTCTGGAAGTCTATGATGTAGATTAAATCATCAATGGTATAACAAAGCAAGAATTATCAGTGGTTCTAACAAACACATCCTTTGCAACGAGCTACAGAATTCACACCTGAACTTTGTATTCAAGGGAATTTGATTGTACTTGTTATAATAGGGCACTTTCTTTCCATGCTGTACCTCTACATTTGTTAATAATTATTCTGTTGTTAAAAAAAATGATGTAATTAGATCTACATTTGACATTAGTAAACATAAATCTAATCTTTCTTCTTGATTTTGAATGTTTTATGCCACTTTATCAAGCTATTTGTTATTGTATTGAAATCTAAAACCTATTTGCCACAAACTATTTGTATTGTATGAAGAAGCACTGAAAATTACTATAATGATATAAGGATTACAGATTTTCAGATTTTCTTTACTATTTTATTGTTTCTATCAAGAGTTTGGTATGTCTTAATGACAAACTTAATGCTGTATGTTTTGATATGACATTGAATTGACTTGTTTTTACTGGGTTTTTATTTAGTTGTTGTAGAAACAAATAGTAGTGCACGAAAGGGAGCAGTTGTCTTTGAAATCAAATAAAGAAAAATTAAATATATATTTTGTGACGTAATTCAGAAGTTGTACTGTAACGTGTTTGATGTAAGAAAATTGCACAATATATTTTAGAAATACACTTTGAGGACAATATTATACCATTATCTTTGCAGTTGTACTAAAAATTTGGGATACTTGCATTGATTGTGTAGCACATTAGACTGTGTTTGCCGAGTAACCCACACCCCTTTCTGGATAGCCTCATTGGTAAGGCCTTCATCAACTAAGGCCATTAAATCCTCCTAAATCCTAAATTTCATCCTGAAGTCGCTTGCTGTCATACAAAATAAATTTAATTATATGAAGAAATTGTGTCATAAAGAATGCAGGAAAGCACCTTTTAATGTACAGTCAACACTGTGTATAGTGGTCACCCAAGGAAAACATTGTTGGTAGTCTCTATAAGCCAGAGGGATTGACACCTAACGGTAACTCTGCCTAAGTCGAATCTTTTGGGACCATACAAATCTGTTCGACTTAAAAGAATTTTGACTTAGAAGTGGCTAATAACACTGGTTTTGTATTATTTGTTCCAGAAAATTACATCGACTAAGGCAATTATTCCACTGAGACAAGTTCGACTTAGGCAGAGTTGACTGTAAAATATGTAGGTGAACCATATAGATTGGTGATCACTTTAGCAGGTGGCTGCGAGAAACAGGTTTGTATGTATTCTTGCTTATGTAATCAAAATTTGATTGGACCAAATTTTTAGTAGGGATGACATGAAAATTAGGGTTAGAAATTGGAAATTAATTCACCTCTATTGTTCGCATTGAACACAGCAAATGCTGCATCAGTATTTCTGAATTTTATGCAAATCAATTCTCTATAGGATAGTAATGCTCATCATGTTGCTAGTTCAAAAAATCAAAATACATTGTATCATGGAAAAGTTAAGGCGAACAAGATTGCTTGTGTATTGAGGTACTTTTCTCGAGACCAGATTTTCATTTTCTATTACTTTTTTAAACCAGATTTCATAAGATTTCTGTACTTAAAATAAAATTTGATGGTAACAAAAGCAGTTATTATACTAAGTTCTCTTTGTTTATGACCTGTTGATTACACAAAATAAGCATATTTTAAAATAGAAAAACCTGAAATGCTTTATATTTAAATTGCTAGAGAAGAGGAAAGTATTTTCAGTATATATTCAGACATAGCCAGCCATCATAGTTTTCAGCTTTAACTTAAAAATATATATCATATGCCTGTAGAGATTACTAACGGCTCCTTTATGTAAATGTAATAAAATACCTAGATTTGAAATTAAGCACATGTAAGTATTGAGACTGATTATGTATTATATTTGGTCATTTTGCTCATACGGAATATTGGATAATTTCAACTAACATGCAATGTATCGAATGTACAAACTCTATAATTGTTTTTATAATGTATATTATTTCAATTTTGTGATGATTTGTGGTTGGTGCACATTTTACTTGAATAATTTTACAAATATTTAGAGAGCAAATATTTTATCTCTCTATCTCTCTTTTGCGATTGCCTGATTTGTAAGTTTTATATTAACTCACTTTTAATCTAATGTATTATGTAAATTTGGTATTATTAAGTAATGATTTGTATACATTTTTTATCATGCAAGGGTTTTGGACACAATCTTAGAAAAGTATGCTATCATGCCATTTAATGGTGATGGTATTTGGGTGGGTTTTTTAAAAGTTTTTTTTAATATTTGTATTTTTTTTGTAAAGTTTTTGTTTAACATGAAAATAACACCTATTTCACATGATATAGTATGTGGAATTGATAGAGTAAAGAAACTAAGACACTTTTTATATGTTATGAAATTATAGGAAAACTTGCCTCGTTAATAAAAAATTCTTTTTATAAGCGAATAACACTAGACCCTCAATTGCTCCATAAAAGTCAAATTTGCTAGAAAATGCACCTAAAACTCTGTGTTTCTTGAATGTGCTCATTGTTAAATGATGTTAATGTGAAATATTTGTAGAATATATCTTGGGGAGTTATGTGTATCTTTTTTTAGGGAGCAGGGTTATTTTCAATAAAAAATTGGAAAGATGATTTTTCATTCATCTCCAACTACAAGTTCTCAGGGTTCCTTATTTTGTCCTTGTTTGTGCGTGTGTGAATTTTGTCAGAGAGAAATGTGATTTCAACCAAATGCTAGACACTGATCTAATGATCAATGCAATATACAGCATGCATTATACAGCATACTATGGTTGTTGTATCAACAGGGAGGTGTTTCACCAAGATAAGAAAGACTTTACGCACGACTTTACGTTCGACTGGTATCCCTGCTTGCGCGTACTCATTCATAATATTATGCGCATTCAGCGCAAGAAGGGATACCAGTCGAACGTAAAATCGTGCGTTAAGTCTTTCTTATCTTGGTGAAACAGCTCCCAGGTATGTGTATGCAACACATGGGTTGTATTTCATGAACTGTTCATTGAGCTAAACACAATTCTATGAATGACTGGCGCTCTCCTTTCCCACTATATTAGCTCCTGTCACTCAACCGCAAGTGAGAAAGGATCATCAGTCGTTCGTAGAGAGTACCTCAATGAATACATTGGGTACATTTGACTCTACGTTCAACTAGTGACCTTTCCCTGCACTCAATAATGACCCTAGGGTTGTGTTCCGTAAAGCTGTTTGTAGATCTTGCATAAATTTACGAACGACTGGTGACACTTTCGCAGGTGCTGTTGAGCTCCCAGGGATTTTCAAATTGAGTGTAGGAAAGGATCACCATTCGTTTGTAGAGTCATGCATACCTCCACGAACGGCTTCATGAAACACAACCTTGACGCTGGATAACACCTGAGAAAGGGTCACTAATCGCTCGTAGAGTGATGCATAGATCAACAAACAGCATTATGAAACAACCCTCGAATGGGAATTACACAACTAAGGGGGTGTTGCTCAAAAGTTGCAATTGATCGCAAGTTGCCGTTGATCAGAACGTGCCAATCAAAATCATTGTTTCATGCGTGTCTTGTTAAATGCGCATACTGTGCACAAATAAAAGTGCGTGTTACAATTTGCAAAGTTGCAGTTGATTAGCAGTTGATTTTGAGCAACACCCCCTAAGAATAAGATAAGAATCACTCTTAAATGCAAATATGAAATTGTAATCAAGTTTTTAAACATCTGAAAATGACCAAATGCAAATGTTTAATTTAATAAATTTCACGCATGGTTGATTTCAGTTATTGAATAGAGTCTCCGTCCAGTACACATCTTCAAAAAGTGTGATCCCTAATTTATTTTGCTGAGTGTATATCAGGATTACTTTGTGAGCATGGTAATACATATAGCTACCCTGAAGGAAACAAATCTGTCTCATATTCTGACATCAACGAATAATGGATGCCCATGCTCCTTCTAGTGCAATAGTAATAAATACATCATTCAGTCAAAGTTGTACAGATCCATATCACTCTGCTATGCCTAGTGAGATAGAGAAGTCCAAACTCGACCTCATGATAAATTTAGTACTATTGCACTCTAAAATAGATGTTGTTCGAAAGTTGCAGTTGATCGGAACTCGCCAATCAAAATCATTAGTTTTTCCAAATACAAATACAAATAATATAAAAAATCAAATTGGAGAATGAAAAGACGATAGTTAAGTTTGTAGGCATAAATATCATTTGCTTCTTGCAGATAAAATTTGGGGTAGCAGATCTCTATTGATACCCAAACATTCCTCTTTCCATGTTCCTATACAAATATGAGTCCTCTGCAGCAGAAACTATCTCTCTTCTGGGTGAACTCATTGCATTGAATGTCTCAAAATGTTTTTTCCTTGAATAGCTTACATCCACAGAACTGCGCTACACATTTTAGAGTTTCTGTTTCTTGCGTTTGATGTACCTGAAGTCGCCTTCCTGTGTTGCTACCATCTGATTAAGTCGCATTACTGGTTGGATAGAATGTCTAAAAATGTCTCTTCTTGAATAGCCAACATCCATACAACTACGCTACACATTTCAGAGTTTTTGTTTCTTGCGTTTGATGTCCCTGAAGTCGCCTTCTTGCGTTGCTAACATCTGATGAAGTCTCATTACCTTCTCCTTCCTCTCATCATCCCTGTATTAATGATAGACAGAACGAATGATGAACAGAATGAATAATGTGACAGGTACAATCCAAGAAATCTCCCCTGACAGTATTTGGCTTTCGCAAGTTGATTCTGAACAACATAGGACGTAAAATCTATGTTCGCGTGCAAAATTTCGTGTGCAAACGGAGAATCCTCCGCCTTTCCCCAAATCCAGGCCGGTTGTCTGGCGATCCCCCGTTGCTGAGAAACGTACATCGCAAGATCGCTAGACAATAGCTCTGTCAATCAGCGATCAGGTAACAAAAGTTTATTCATTGAACAAATCTCTCTATGCCTATCGCGTTCAGCACAAACATGCAAAATGACAATTTAAGGTCCAGGGAGAACACGAGCGGAGAGAGGCAAGAATGGCCAATGCTGGCTGATTTTGTGCCGCTACGTTCGCGTTGTTCAAATTTCAAAAGCACACTATTGTTTACAATCTTTCCTCTGTGGGGGTAGGCCAATGGTCTTGTAAAAGCCCTCCCTGCGACAGGTGTATGTCATCGGGAATGGGGTATTTGGTAGTTTTCTCTAATTTGAAGTCTAATTGCATTGAATTGGTATATTTTTCTCGTTTTTCAATGAATGTGCCTTTGAAAATGAATGAACTATTTTATTAATTAACTTCCATTCATTTACTACACAAGTGGACATAGGCTGAACATTTTCTGCAGAATAAGAGGGCAGGACATTTCTTTCGACTGCATCTAGCTATTGTGAATGTTTGAATGGAAGTTATTTAGAATGTCCAAACCCTTTGTTCCTCCTGCTCAGAGTGTCTGTTGTCATCAATTGGCATTATGGTCGGATAAATGGATTTATTACTGTTTTGTCCTCCAAAATGGCAAAAAATCTAGATCATTTGCGGTAAGTTCACTCACCTCTCCTTCTGCTCTTTGAGTTTCTGTCTTGCGATGAACTGCGTATCTTTCCGGATCTCACGTATAGCGCCCTTCATCTCCCTACGATGACGATGGACTAATCTCTGCTCTTCATCCTTCTCCTTATTACCTGTGCTCCGGTATTTTCTTGTTGGATCGTAACTGCAAGAAATTAAAGCAATTTTTGTGCCTGATTACAAAAAAACTGATGCTGAATGAGCTTAGGCAATCCAACTTCTATAATAGCAGGATTTCAGGCATGTCTGACAAAAAAGACCCTGTCTGGTGGAATGAAAAACAGCCAAGATACCCTCTGCAATGTCCATTTTCCAAAGCACCCAGCGTAAAAAGATAAACGGGGGCAAAGGACGATCACCCCCCTCAACCTTAGAAATAACCCTAGGCACTTCAAAACAGCCTCCTCGAAATGTATTACAGATGCTATTTTCCAGATGAGAAATGTAAAAAGAGCTCTAATAAATTAAAATAGATGAATCCTCGACCACGCACGGTCGAAATCTATGCCTCCGCCATCATGCAATCAGAAAGATATGTACGGCTTGTTCCATGCCATTAGTAATCAAAAACATTTTACAAATTTTGGGCACTACCACCTTTGACCCCACGAACCCAAAATCTCATAAGTTCTTCCTCACATGCTTATACCTAATTGAGCTACACACTGTAAGTTTGAAAGAAATTGGATCAATTTTTCTGTTATAAGTGAGCTATATCAGTTGACTTTGTACACGTTTTCTGCCTGGTGACCTTTGACCTTTGACTCACTGAACCCAAAATCTATTCAATTCATCCTCACATGCTTATACATATTTGAGCCAAGTTTGGTGAAAATCTGTACACCAGTTCTGAACTTATTGCGGTAACAAGCTATTTTTGGTGATTTTTTACAAGTTTTTTGGCCCTGTGACCTTTGACCTTTGACCCACTGAACCCAAAATCTAATCAGTTCATCCTCACATGGTTATACATACTTGATCCAAGTTTGGTCAAAATCCGTCCAGCGGTTCTGAACTTATCGCGGTAACAAGCTCCGGACGGACGCACGGACAGACGGACGCACGGACGGACGAACGGATGGACGGACGGATGGACAACCCGAAAACATAATGCCTCCAGCACCACCTTACGGTGGCGAAGGCATAAAAAAAGGTAATTTTCACCCTGAAACTTGAAAGTAACTACTAAAGTGGCACAAATCTCACTTGATAATACTGGATGCCAGGTCGAAAATCTGTGAAGGTTCATATATATTTTGTTGGAAAGAAAAAAAATAATGGAAAATAATCAATACTTTTCAATCTTCTTTATAAACATTGTTTCTACCATTTGAAACTGACATTTAAATCATAAACACAGTATATAAATCCTCCTGGCAAACCATAAGAACTTACTTTTCTTCAATCTTTGGCTCAAACATCTTGAGAGGGGCTGGCTTCTTCTTTTCTACTTCCAGAACTCTTCTTGATCTCTGTCTGTTATCCTCAATATGTGTGAGCACCTCTTCTCCAACCATCTGTATGGGGTGAGCAATGTTTTTAAAGGTAAAAATGATAATACCAGTAATAACATATTTTATTAACCAGAGTAACCACTTCAATTAAGCAACTGTAGCACTTGTGGGCCTCGCATAATATTGCTCCAGTCAACGCATTCGAACAGCATTTCAACAGGGCACTCGGAGTGCTCAATGCTGTTTGACCAAAAGACTTCCTACTGGGTACCAAATCACACCTGGTTCGAGTGCAGCAGAATGTGGATTAATTTCTTGCTGAAGGAAATTAATGCCAGGAGTGGGAATCAAACCTATGACCCTCTGATTGAAGGCCAAGAGTAAGAACCACCAAACTAAAACGCTTCCACTAAGAAATAATTATACAGGCAAGCAATACATTGATAACAAAGGCAACACAAATAGTACAACAAAGGAATTTCTAACAAAACAATTTCGCATTTAGCTCTTTAACTATTTGGATAGCTTGTATGTGAATATTAATGTTATCAAAAATATTATGTGTGAGGGAGAATGCATAAAAATAAAACAAAATGTCACGAAGGTCCTATTTTAGTGTGAAAATCAATAAATAGCCATATTCTGTTTGAGGTTAGAGTGCTATTTGTCTGGAACCACGCAACATACCTGAACATCTTGATGATATTTATCAAGCAGCTTTTTCTTATCTTCCAAGAGAATGGAGATGGGAGCGAAGATTTCTGGGTAGCTCGGTAGATCTTTGTACAGTTTGGAGAACTCAAGAAGAAGATGGCATGACAGACCTACAGCCCACGTAGACCTCTCAGCTTGGTCCAGGACCTCAGAGTCTGTCATTAGGTCTAGGATCTTTATTGGCTTCAACTCAGCTTGACTGGAAATGAAAAGAAAGTTGAAAGAATAACACTTATGCTACTCAAGTAGTGAGGGGATAGACCAAGAATAAAGTTAGACCTCTCTGCTTGGTCTAGGACCTTCCGAGTCTGTCATTATGTCTAAGATCTTTATTGGCTTCAGCTCCGCTTGTTGGTGAAAAGGACAAATAGAAGATGACCAAAGAAATTCATTAATTTGTCCCTAACAACAAATTTGTATTACTAGTTCTATCTACTTATTCATTCACCACACATGCTACTACCTCACATATCAAACCAATTTTTGCTTGTTCACTGGAGCCTCGTTTTCAAGAGCAATGATACAACGAGCTGTGCTCAATAAGGTGATTTTCCTGGTCCCATCTCTTTGTATTCATTTTAAATATGGTGGCACTGATACGACAAGGTTTCAATATAAAGACGCAATTTCTCTGGTGCTAATGACCTCATTATAACAAGGTTCCACTATATTTTTTGTCATTACAAAGGCGTATCACGTGGGCGTATTTGCTATAATAGGTTCTGTATCACCATTATAAGAAAGAGAATAAAAATGATGTAACAAAGTCATCCACACTGACCTTGTCCCTTCGTGTCTGAGAAGCTTTGCAAATCGACCCGAATGTTTGAACGGCGCCACCACATGTCCACCTGATTTACTCTCATGGTCCGAGGCCATATAGAGAATCCCTCGTAGAAAGTTCATGACCTCTGGAACCAGCCGCTTTGATAAGGACACGTACTGATGATGTATGCAAAAGTAAAAGGAGAAGAAATTCTCAAAAATAAGAATTTAAATGCCTCTGACACATGTACATAACATCGATATTGATTGGAGTTACTGAATATAAATAAAAGAATTTTTCATATTGAATACACAAATTTCAGTCTAGTTGCAGTTTATTATTTCTAGCAACTTTTTAAACACATCATTTCTATTTTCACAAATTTTCATGTGAGGAAAATCTAGTTACCTATGTAAAAATTCCTCAAAACCATCAGTTCATAAGAATAGTAACAACATATTATTTTTCTCACCAATCAGTGTTTGCTTTCTTTACTTATGCAAGATTTATAGCACTTACACTTTATTATCAAAACAGCATTGAATTGGCACTGTGGTCATTTATTACCAATGAATCGATCACTCATAAATTCAGGAGTTTCTGAAACTTGAAAATTAGAAAAATGCGTCTCACATAAAAAATTTGTGTTCGTTTTGTCTTTTTCGCGAGACGCAAATAATTAATGCAATCGGACTTGATGTAAATATAACGTCACCAAGCTACAACAGGGCAATCTTGTGTTAACCCTCCAACTGACCTTGAGGAAGAGATTGCAGAAAAAGAGGCCAAAGGTCACATCCTGGAATGACCTCACCTGACACTGGCTCAGAATGGCTCCCATGAAGAGCATTGTGGGAGTGACCACGCTGTGACGGAAATCAGACGTCGGGAAGAGGACTGAGACTAGCTTGAAGTAAATCAGCTGCAAAAGAGAGATGGAGTTTAAATGTTGGGAAACAAGTTTTGTCAGTCTGTCAGTGATCTTACGAATGTCATAAAAACACAACAGCTATAGGTACACAAATGAAGCTTGACATGGCAACGAGCATGAAGATAAACAGGTGGACCTCTTTAATTGGGAAACATTTGAGACCAGCCCTAAAATGGGTCATCAATATTGCCCGATATCGGAAAATTCTATGTTTGAGTCATACTATTTCCTGATTTCAGGAGTTTGAATGCATGTTGTCGTCATGAAAATTTCAAATGAATGTGTGTGCTGGCAATGTTGGGAATGATGTAAAATTCACACAATTTATTTTAAGTGGAATAATCTTTTAAATCTATGGTTTCCCATTGATCAATGGAGTAAAATTGGCAATAGCTGGGCTAGTGTGTGTCCAGATAATGGATTGATGCGGAAAATGGGGCTATGTAAAATTCACATTATGTGTTTTGAGCAGAACTATTTCAACTATAAGTGAATTGTGTGTAACTTTTCTACATGTAGCACTTGATTCAAGATAATTGCCCTATGCATGTGATGGTCAAGAGTTTATACGCAATGTTGTAAAGCCAAATAATGAAATAATTTGGAATCCTTTTATTTAATCAAGAAAACGTCTTGATTACAAAACAAGCTCAAGTAAGAATTTAGGAGGGAATAATTTATCCTTACCACATCTAACGAAGGAAACGTCGCTCTTCCTCTGTCTTCCGTTTCCTTGTTGAATGTTTCATATTTCTCACATATGATACTCTGTAGACTGTTACCGGATGCTAATGAACATGTCTGTGTCAAGTCGTACACGTGTCTAAAAACAAATAAAAATTCCCATTAATAGCAAAATAAGATATTTATAATCAGACTGGTTTATTTGCACTGAAATTCTGATATGTTGCGCCTACATGAATAATAGCCCCTTTTCAGCCTATTGATGAACAATGTATTCAATTTAAATTATAAACCTCTTGTTGATGATGACAGATGATGGATGATGATTGATGATGATGATGATGATGATGATGATGATGATGATGATGATGATAATGATAATGATAATGATGAGGATGAAGAAAAAGAAGATGATGATGATGATGATGATGATGATGATGATGATGATGATGATGATGATGATGACGATGAAGATGATGAAGATGATGTTGATGATGATGACAACGACAACGACAACGACGATGATGAGGATGACGATGAGGATGATGATGATGATGATGATGATGAGGATGAAAAAATAGAAGAAGATCATGATGATGATGATGATGATGAAGATGATGTTGATGTTGATGATGATATTGATAATGATGATGATGATGATGATGATGATGACAACGATGATGATTATGATGATGAGGATGAAGAAAAAGAAGAAGATGAAGATGATGATGAAGATTGATGATGATGATGATGATGATGATGATGATGATGATGATGATGATGATGATAATGACCATGAGGACGATGACAATATTTTCAATGGAATCACTGATATTATATCAAATGGTCCCCATCTTCATTGAAATCATCATCATAATTATACATTAGGAGGTGCCTACTGTACTCATAATAGCCATGAATCATTAATATAATTTCTTACCTTGTGAGTCCGTTGATATAAGACGTCTGTAAATCTTTGCCTTGTCTGATGTACGCTCCAATGAGCTGATAAAGCAATGCTGTGAGAGTCTCAAGCTTAGCTTTGTTACCCTCAGAGAGACTTGGATGATGGCATTTGATCATCCTCTCAATGATTAACAACTTGTTGCTAGGGGAGTGGCCACTCAGTGTTTCTTCTCGCTCCCCCAAACATGTAGGTGCTAAAAGTGAAAAGATTTTTTAAAAGCATTATTTTCACAAAATTTGTGGTCCTGACCTCATGAAAATTTCTATGCGATGCATATTCATACATGTATGAAAACAAACACTGTCAAAGACGTGAAAATAACATCTTGGCCTAAGTCACACTTGTCTGTATGAATCTTTTTCTAAAAATTGGCAACCTTTAGATAATAGTAGAGAAAACTATTTCATTGGAACGTACAAATTACAACCCTTATGACACCAAACATATTACCTGTGAAGGTGTAAGGAATCTCTTCTTTGGCTTGCTGTATCATCTCTTCTATTTTCTAGGGGAAAAACACATCATAAATGAAAAATGATTTTAGTTTTTCATTCTAAATGGATTCACAAATTTCTCAAAATTCAATCAGTATGTTTAAAATAGATTTTGAAAATGTGGAATATTTATTGCTTGAAAATTACCATGCAAATATCTTAACAGCTCTAAACCAAGAATATGTGAATCAAAAAGCACTTTTCAGTAAGTGATCCAAGGGAATGGCAAACACTTAATATAACATATATCAAAGATCATAAAGGACAGGATAAAAGACTTCATAAATTTTGAGATAAAATGAACTATACATCCCTGTAATTCAACATTGGATGTATGCAATGCCATTGAATGGCGGGTGGGGTGTACGGATACATGAACAATTCTAATCAATTGCCCATGGCAATCTTGAAAAAATATTCAGGAAATGGTAGTACATGAGACATAAGTTGTAATTTAAAACAGTGTAAGGAAAGCATTTAAAAATGATTCATGGAGTATCTTAAAAACAAATCTGCATAGTCAATCTTTATACCATATACTATTCATACCTTCTTGTTCTCCACAGGTTCTTGTATGGAAACTCTCTTTGATCCACTTGGCTTGTCACCTTTCTTCAATGAACTCTTGATCTCTTTCGTTGTCATCACTTGTTCTTCTTCATTATCCTCCTCTTCTTCTTCCTCCTCATCACTCTCACCTTCTTTGTCATCATTATCTTCATCTTCCTCTTCTTCCTCTTCTTCTTCCTCCTGCTCTCCTTTCTCTTCACAGTCAGATTCATCTGTAGAAAGGATTCATTCCGTTTATTTTAAATGTTATACATGTATCTTGTATTGGTAATAACAAAATCTTAAGAAAGAAAAAGAACTTGTGCTATATGATTTTGCAAGGAAAGTTATTTAACGACAGATAGGTAAGCAAATATGTGTCTATAAAACGGGTTTATTTGGGACTTACAATATCACACTGTCACATGTGGTGTTTCATGTTTTGGCTCGAGTGAAAAGCATGTTACTAAAATTAGTAGGTTTTTTATTTAAGTTTTTCTTGTCAATACAGGTTTTATTATGCTTTTTTTCTACAGCTATTACTTCTGACAACATATTTTCTAAATTAAGAATTTCTTGCAAGTACTCAATATTAGCTTTAATGTATCCTTGCGTATCAATTAGATTTGTGAAGTAAAACAAAGTGCAAAGAGGAAAAAAAAGATAAAAAGCTATAAATCCTATCCCATTCTAAGATTTTCAAGTCTAATATTGATTCATGTTTCATACAGGAAAATATCACTGTATCAAGGTGCAGCCTCATTGAATAGAGGTCATTCTCATTCACTTCAAGAGAAATTTTCATACATCCCCACTAATGCCATTTGCAAGTAGCAATGAGTATGCATGTGTGCATACTGATCCTTGTAGATTTTCAAAACAGAAAATAAAAATTTAGTATCATTCCTCCCAAATCATCAGCGACTGATGAATTTAATTTGCAAATTAAAGCACACTATTAATGTAAAACTGAAACAACATAGTAAAAAAAAAATACAATGAAATTAGATACCTTGGTCTATACCAAATGAAGGAACACCATCATCATAGCTGAGGGTACTGCGGTGGTCCCGGGTTAACTCAAACCTGCAAAATGAAATCAAGAACCACAAGAGCCATTTTATGGAGGTTTTATTTTTGTGATATCAATGAATGAAGACAAGGTGGTGAAATCTTTTAATCCTTATAAATGCAAATGAAGGAATTAACTCAGAACTCTAGCTAGAAACACTGCGATGTGATGTGTATCAGAAGTCAACATTCCAAGATTGAGAGGCAAAATATTTAGGGAATCGCATACATGAATTCAGAGACCAATATACAATAAATAGGAAGAATTGGTCAAAGATAGCAGATCTTACCCATCATTGAGATCATCAGCTGAGAGGGACTGCATCCTTCTCTTCTCCTCCTGTTCTTCCGTCTCGGTCACTCCTCTCATTCTTCTTTGTCTATCAGCTTCCAGCTTCTCCAGTCTCTCCTTCTCCTGCTTAGCCAGCTCCTCTGGGGTCTTCATCCGATCAGATGCCTACAATTAAAGGTTTGTAACATGAATTGTCAACATGATGAAATTGATGTTAAACGAGCTGACATTTTTACAAATTGCTATCAGGCAAATAAAAAACTGTTTACATGGTCAGAAAAAAGGTGTTTTTCTAAAAAAAAAATCAGCGGAACAGATTTCATGTAGAAAGTCAGACTAAGAATGGAATATGTTTCTATAATGATCATGCAATTTCTATCAAGTAAAATGCAACGATATAAGATTTTCGGACCGACAAAGATCGTCACGCATTTTGAGAGACTATGCAAGCACGTATGACATCACTCGTTGTTGAGGCTGGCGTTGAGCAATGAAAACGGCGATCATATCGCTTCTGTAAACTGACCACCACTGATGGAGCTCGGCTAACAGGCCATTTCACTCTCTCAACACCAACTCTGAACACTAAACTTGAAATCACCCAATGAATGCAACAATTCTGATAATTACCTGAGCTCTCATATCAAAGATGAGTTCCTTCACATTCATGTCGTAATCATCTGCTTTGCTCCTCTCCTCTTCACCAGTTCTCTGAAGAAATAAAAACAAATGAAACATAAAGCTCAATTATAATTCTGGAAAAAAAAAATGTTTTTTCAAGTACGAAATGTTTGGAAACAATCCTAACACATTTAATACATGTCAGAATTATCATTTGGAGCAACAAAGTTAAAGGTTAGGCAGTACCTGCTCGCTAAGAAGATTTTAAATCTATTATCACATGATTTCCTGGATTATCTAACACATCACATAGCATTTGGGACAACACTGTATATAGTTGTGGACTTTTCAGCATTTTTTTCTGATCTTCATTCACACATTACTCAGTTGTTATATAATTTTTTTTTCAAACTGGTTTGGCTGATGTTTTGAGCGTGACACAAAAAATATCTCTCAATCTAAATAAATCATTCAGCAAGATTGTGTCCCTTGCATTTTTCCCTGCACGGGGCAATAAGGCCAGGGTGCTGTTTCATGAGGCCGTTTGTGTGTTGCAGATGACTTTACGAATTAGCACAAAATAACATGTCACAATCATGCTGACTGTATATGTCAATGATGTTTGAATAAATAACTTTCCACAAATTCCCACAATCATGCGTAGAGTCAAACATAACCTTATGGCTTTAAGAAGCACAACTCCAAAGTTTTGAGGCATGTCATACTATACCTTGGCTTGGGCAATAAGTTGAATAACATCTACAAAATCTTGATCTAACCGCTCAGTGATCTTCATGACATCTTCTCTCTCACTCTGTCTGTTGAACTGCAAGAACAAAGAAAAACTTAATTTATTAGTCATCGTAATTTGCTTCAAATCTTCTATTATTGAAAACAACCTAGAAAACACTTATTACCCTCTCTAGAAGAAGTTCACAATACCCCTGAGATGTTTATGGTGTAACATTTATATCAGTATTCAAAAGAGGGTTTATATTACATTTGTCAAAATGCCAATATTAAAGGTTACTGCCATCTATTTCCCAAATCAGATCACAATCGCATATATGATGTGCAGAGGGTTATGATTTAAAAAGCTCTCCTTTCAAAGGCAATCAATCAGGCTGAGAGTGTGAAAACAATACCGATATTAAGAGAAAGAATGTGGGCTATAGAGAATAATGCAAAAAAAGGGGGCCACACAACAAAAAGGAAAGAGAGGGAAAGGAGCAAGAGAGAGAGGGGGGGGGGGGGGGGNGAGAGAAAAGAGAGACAGGGCTACAAACAAAGGAATAGAGCAAGAATGTGAGACAATGATAGATGAAGGGAGAGAGGAAGAAAGATACAAAGCTGGATGTACAAAATGTAAAGGGGAGGAAGAGATGTGAAAGACAGAGAGGGGAGCAGGAAATAAATGGAATGGAAAGAGGTAGGGGGGAATTGAGAGAAATAATGCAGGCATATAGAATATACACAGAAAAAAAAGGCAACACATTAAAAAAAGAGGTTGATTTTTTTACCTTGTCCTTCTTAGACTTGGCAATGATTTCTTCAAAGATTTCCTGTCTTGTCTTTGGCTTCTCATCCTGAAAATAAAAATAAAGGTAAACAACAATCAAATAATCATAAGAATAATGAAAACAAAATTCATAATTTCCTATTTCTAATGCTAGAATAGTGAGTATAATATAACTTATGCCAATTTTCTTTAAAAAGATGCATCATCATTTATTGTATCTAGATCATTGTTTTCAAACTGCTTTAGTGCATGCATTGATCCAAACGGCATTTCCTTCATTACAATATGAACAAATATCAAAAGTGGTGGAAGATATTTTATCTTGACTCTTATAATGAGAATTCTCAAAGCCTCATATCTGGAAGTCTAACAATTTTGACAAATTTTATTTCAGTAATTTGACATAAAAATAAATGATAGGATGAGTGGATAGAACCTACCTCATTTGACTTCTTCTTTGTCAGAAATCCACCAAAATGCTCTTCTGCAACAAATTTCTCTGTAACAAAAGATAAGAGAAACATAAAACATTTTTCTGATAACACAATCATAATGAAAAACAAACAAACTGAGATACCATGACAAAGCTCTTCAAATGTTAGGGAGTATAAGAAATGCGCCAAGCCATAGTTAGGTCTACACTATTGCAGGTCTGATATCACAAAATCAGTAATAGTCATTCGACCAGAATTTTCTGGAAAAATGGTCTTGTACACATTTCTTTTTTAAATCAATGGTTCAAAAGGGATGTGTTGAAGTTGTAGAAAAATGGTATCAAACCCTCTTTTTACATTTGATGCATCAAGTGCTGGCTCCTTTTGTTTATAAAAGACAAATTGTATCGGTCGTAATACAAGGAATTAGACAATTCACAAACACACCCAGGGCCAGTTGCGAAAAATGTCTTGGTTACTCGTTAATGCTTCTTGCTAAAATGCTCTGCCTGCATTTTCCCTGTACACCTGATGATAAATGTTATGAAGGTAATCATCCTCATCGTCATTGTCATCATCATTGTCATCATCATTGATCATCATCATCATCATCATCATCATCATCACCATCATCATCATCAACATCATCACCACCATCACCTTCATCATCATTATCCTCATCCTCATCATCGTCATCATCATCATCATCATCATCATCATCATCATCATCACGATCACCACCATCATCATCATCATCATCATCATCATCATCATCATCATCATCATCCTCATCCTCATCTTATTCCTCATCTTCATCATCTTCCTCCTCCGAAATGACCACTTACTGTCTATCAACCCACTGTCCTCATCATCACTCTCCAGCTGTGGTTCCTCAAACTTCTCAAGACTGGACAGAGACTGGCCATAATGGGTTAGATCATCTTCCGTATTCAGATTGTAGATGTCGGATTTCTCATGACCTCTCTGGAAAAAAAAACAAAACAAATATTTAATTTTGTCATTTAACGGACCCTCATACATAACAACAAACTCAATATTTTTGTAGGTGGTTTTTCAAACAAATTACCTTTTCATATGGTTATGAACTTAACATGAATTTCTAATTGAATTTAATTGAACATTTATTTCCTTTTTCACAAACATAATCTATTATACAGTAACATAACAAATTAATATCATGGCTCAAAGGACAATGATCCATACTTCCCCTCCGGAAATGAGGTCCAGAAGATTTGTTGAAGATCAGAAGATCAATATCTAACAAAATATGTTCAATTATCAACACAAACCTGAAGTGTACCAGGTTGGATTTAAGACAAAAAATACATTTATTTAACACTTTCTCTTTCTATTTCCAGTTATTAACGATTTAAACATCCCAAGCATTTGTGTTCCTTCACAGATGCTTCTACATCTTCTGCAGGGATCTGGGACAACACAGACCGGAAGTAGAATGGGAATCTCATTATAACATGCATTTCCATATTAGACGTGTGATCTCATAGAGGCTGTGTAATGTTGGACAGAGTTGTATGAAAGTACATACTTTACCCAAACAAAATTACATACTTAAGTGTGTGCCATGCAACATATGGAATGACTGATATCAATATCAATAGCATTCCCACTTTTAGAATACTGTACATATATGTGATATAACAAAATAGAAGGGAAAAAATAGAAACATACCTGTTTCTCCAGTGTAAATCTCTCCATCATCTTCTCCTCCACCGACATCTCAGGGTCATTTTCTCCAAGTCTCCTGTCCAGGAACTTGTTGCTTTTATGTCTTTGCTTGTATTCTTGAAGGAGGGTAGCCTTTCTCTATTCAACAGATACAAACAATCAAAATATGTATTGAATATTCAATATGTGTATTGAATTTAATATCTTAATAGACTCATCATTGCAGATTCACATGATAAATTGCTAGAGTTTATTATCTTACAATGAAGTATGGTCAACTAGAAAATCATTGCTCTCACAAATGGTACTTACAATTTATATTTTGAACACTCTTGCAAAATGTTATCACTGACTTACCAGCAATTGCATTGTCATCACACTCCTATGTAATTGTCTTCATTAAATTTTTATCTTCGTGAGGCTTGCACTGCAGATCACTAGCTGACCAATTGGTTGGATCACGGTCACCCTCACAACACCAACAAATACTATTTTGCGAGAATAATGTTAAATTCCTAGTGAGCCACACTGCATTACTAGACAGATAACTTAAAACGATCACAAATTTATTATGTATTTGATATGCATTTGTTACTCAAAACGTTAGAGAGTTGTTAATTCAACATTTAACAGCACCAAAGTCAAATTGACTATTTATATTATTGTGTAGTAATTTGTACATATTTATACACATCCATGCTGACCTTAAAATGGAACCCCAAAATTTTAAGCTCTCTTACAGAAAGGGTATATCAAAATGAAAATGTGTCTTGGACTCGGAATTTTTTTTTTTAACATAATGCATTGCTTCTTCGTCTTTGCATATATACTTTTAAATGTAGCTCAAATTTTTATGTTTTCTAAATTTTTCAGTTCAATGCACAAAGTCATATCAGCCAAGCTTTATTTTGATCCCATCCAATAAAAATAAGAATATACTCTGGCAACAATAGACAGTGATAGCCTCTAAACTATGGTAAAAAGGGTATTACAAAGATACTGAATTTCGGTTAGCAGGTGTTCATTCTTAAATAATCAACACTTCTATTATTTTTGTTTGCATCATTACAGATTTTAATTGCCATCATTGTCAAATTGGGATAACCAATCTATGGCATACAAACCTTTTGCAGCCCTTTTGATCTGGATACTAGGGGCATTCCTTTCCCATGTTTGTTCTTTCGTCCAAGGATATTGTGTTTCTGCTTGTTGATTTTAACTTCAAATGGATTGGGTTTGTTGTCGGCTATCTTGCTTCGTTGTTCAACTTTGGAGGTTAAGCCCCGCCTCTTCTTGTTCTTGCTCTTGGCCATGTCTTCTCGGATCCGACTTCTCTTGCTTCGAACAAAAAATAGAATGTTAGTGTCTATCAAATCTATGAAGAAACGGTCCGAGTAATCCTGTTGAAAATATAAAATAAAAGAGTTAGTAATTTCCTGTACCTACTGCTTAGAACAAATTATGCGACGAGAGTATGGAGATGCCTCGTTCTTACTTACAATGTCCCTTCTTGTGTACACCGGCGGCAGTGCACACAAAGAATTTCTATGGCATAGTCTATATGACTATGGGCTATGCCTAGAATGGCCAAGGCAGGAAATCTTGGCGTCGCTTTTTTCACACTTAAAATTAAGGCAAACCCGGAGAATAGCGACCAGGTGCGTGCGATGTATTCAATTTGTGTACAATCCTATGGAAGCGTGCGAAAGTGCGTCGGCGATGATTTTTGCACCAAATTCGACCAACAAACATTGGGTAAAGTTGGCTCAAGTTTACACTTTTAACACCAAAATCGATTAAATTTTCAAAAGATTTCTTGAAATATTGAAGGAGGGGAAAGAAAATAACATTTAAATCCATTATTATTATGCTTATAAAGTTATAAAATGTAATAAAAGTCGCTTTTGGACTTGTTTTGTGGATGGTTACCTGTGTGTATTTTGGACTTCTGCCGCTGATGTTTGCAATTTTTACATGGCGCGCGCACTCAATCTGGTCGCTATTCTCCGGGTCTGCCAAAATTAAATTAAGGCCAATTAATATAAATAATAATTATGAATTAAGCCAGGGCTAAGGCATAATAAAATTTGTCTCATGACATTTGAATCTCTACTCTAGCCTCTAACGTTAGGGGACCCCGGCCCGGTCCCACAAGTTGACTATACATTTTTTCCAAAAGCTTTAAACAAGAATCACAAAGGCATTACATTGCACAATTCTTCTTTGTCTGAGGTGCAGGCTGGATACGAATCAATGGATGCGTGTGTTCAATAGCGAGATTCGGTATAGCGGGAGGCCACAGTTGCCACGCCAGCTAGCTCGGCTCTCCTTCCACCTCCGAACTGGTCTGGTGATCCTAATTCCTAGTCCTACTTTATGTCATGTATTACTTAACATTTGTAGGCAAAACTTCCATATACGTCCCCAATAGTCTGAAGATGATGATGATGATATTACTGACCAAATAATTTGGCAAATAAAAAAGTGTCGGATACTCACTTAATTGTTAAAACAAGTAGATCCAGCTTTTAGGGTCGTCGAGTTGTTCCGCACAGTAGTCGTGCACTGCACTCTTTCGCACATGGCTAATAATGGCAGGTCTTTTTCCAGACTGATCTAATTAAATATGAATGATGTATCTGCTAGTATTTGAATCACATTTCTCTGTTTGTTTTTATTGAGTTTCATTTCAAGCGAAATAAACTTGATCCGATCATTTTTAGAGATCATTAATAGTATTTTTTTTATCATCATACAAGATTATTCATCACTATATCAATAAATTTAATTTTACATTTCACAATTTACATTAGTAATAAACGATTATGCCTAGTAATAGACTATCTAAATGTACAATATGTTATTTATATATACGCAATTTTGTCCCGGGAAATTCAAGAAGGGGAGCTAGCTCAGATGGTAGAGCGCTCGCTTAGCATGCGAGAGGTACCGGGATCGATGCCCGGGTTCTCCAACTATGGAAAATTTTTGACAATTTTTCTCCATGCCCATTTCCCTAGATTTCCATTCAAAACGGTGCTTCCTGCATTCTTGGAGGTTGTTTTTCCAGCCAAAAATCTTATCAATTTAAATTCATTTAGCAAAACTACGGAAGCTTCTAAGTGCCATCGACTTGGAGACTTGGCGAGATAATTTATCTAGTGAAGTCGACTTAATATCCATATTTTGTCGACTTGTAAAGATATTTATCTAACCATGTCGACTTAATAACGTTTACATGTCGTCATGGCGAGATATATTATCTTGCCA
>BQKZ01003345.1:0-32749 GCA_036244855.1 Temnopleurus reevesii
TCAGAGGACATGAACTTTGTAAATTGAATAATCTATTCAGCTTTGCATATATGGCCAACAAATTCCAAACCCAAGTGGGCAATATGCAAATCAAGTAAAATTCCAAGAGCTAGAAAGTTCACCGTCCTGTTAGAACAGATGGGTTTGGGTTACAAACAAAGGCCTGCAACTTTAAGTATAAATGTATGCAAGAATTAGGCTTAGGACCATCAGAATACTGAAAGAATGTGACAGGGCTCACCCTCCGCTTGATATTACAATGTATATGCTGGAGGTAGCCACAATGCAACCTTACCTATCAAACAAAAGGAACTTTGCACAGAAATGTCCTTTTGAAAATCTGTATTTCACAGAGTGTCCAGGGCATACACCTAATGAATTAAAAAAGAACTAAAGTGTTCTAAAGAGAGAATTAATGCCTTTCTGACAATCCCTCGCCCAGCAATTTAAAGCAAAGAAACTTTATAAATGTTGCAGTACAAAGAATGCGCGATAATCAAAAGCAAGAATATTTGTTTTCAGAGCAAGATTTTCAAGCTCCTGGTACCCTTTTTCAGCAATCTTGGCAAAGGTTCTTTGTAATGCTAATGCTAATGCAAACCAAACATACTATTAGCTTTGTACAATCGCCTAATTGGTGTTGAAACTTGTGCTATACCCCTATTCAGAATTTAAGGAAGTGCCCTATTCTAATTACAGAACAGATAGCATTTATATGTGATGTGCCACGCCTTGTTCAAGGAATTTGATGAATATTCTTTCAGCAAATTGTCGTTAAAAAGTATACAAGTGTGCCCTGTTCACGCAATTCTCACAGAAATTATTGAAAACTATAATTTCATTTAAAAATTATTCGTGCCACGCCTTTTTCAGCAATTTGGGCAGAATGCATGAACAAGCTGAATGAACCCTATCTCTCTCCCCCTTTACAAAACACAAAATCAATTCTGAAAAAGGGAGAGAAGTACATTCACATACGAGAACTTCTTGGAGAATAGCAATGAAAATACTAATCTCTCAAATTCTCAACAACAAAAATTTAGAACACACCCACCGCAATAATCTCAATGTGTTCAAACTTATTACCGCGAATAGATTTGTTCTAACGCATAAAGCAAATCAACAAGAGCAACTTTCACGGAAATACTAGAGAGATAATTCCGTAAATAATGCTAAAACTTCACACAATATTCACACGATAAATCATTCAAAATCCTGCGCATAGGGCCGTTCTAAACGAATGCAAAAAACAGCTAATGCACACGAAGCAGCGCCATTTATAGTAAAAACGCTATACTCGCGTATAACGTTCGCACTATAGGAGGATAAAGTTAGCGCTAGGACTAGATGCCTAGCGCTCAATTAACATAGGTTGCGTAAAGCGCACGGATGACAAGAAGAAAGCAGTGATGGCAGAGAACACAAGGCTAGAAGGNCTCCCCTACGTGGTGAATATACCGTCGATAAAAAGTCGTTTTAATTCAGAGCTGAAAATGAGAACCCTAAGAACGTTAAGCAAATTTATGAGATTCTGAGGGTACAAACTTCCGCTCGATCTCATAGGCCTACGTATACATGGTATAGAAGCGCCTACAGGTTTCGAATCATCCGATCACTTTGCTCAGTGCAAAAGTCTTTTGAGGTTTTGTTTTGCACCAAAAAGGTGAAGACCCCAATAAAGCGTTCCGCCCGGTGTTGAATAATTATGTTTGCACCTGTAACACGTCAGATTTTTTTTTTCAGGCAGATCCAGTTTAAATTTGATGAAAATAAACGACTGATTTACCGCCGATAGACTATAGTGAAGAGGTTTAGGACTTCAAAGAAAATACGTTTCTCTTTGCAAGTCTGTTTACAAGTACATGTCACAGAAATCTGATTTCTGTGGTATATGAAACAAAAAATTCAATACTGATGGCAAAAATATAAAAATGCATCTAAAATTTTACATGACAATATCAATGAGGGCTGGTAGTGAACTAAAATTTGATGATAAAATGGACGTAACCCCTTTTTGCAGTTAAAGTTTAAAAAAAAATGATAATAATCCAGTACCCTGTTCAAATATATCAAATTTGAAAATGTGTTTTTATTGAGGTCCTATTTACAATTTAGGTAAAGCGATTCGAATATATGGTACATGAATATCGTTCATATTCTGTTTTTCGTTTTGATTGAATTGTTATCAAGTGTCACAATTCTCTATCAAAATATGTTTTGGGAAATTTTCTAGGTATTAATGTTGTGATATTTGCATTGAGTCAATCACAAAAATCACCCCTCCTTCCACCGTGCACCGTTTCACGCACAAATACTTGGGGTCGTTTTTTTTTTTTCATTTTCATTTTTCATTTTATTTTTGACGCTACCGCGAATCCAAGAGAGAGAAAAGCAGAGAGACGACAAAAGACGGAGGAAGGAACATGCGAAGCCGACTCAAAACAACACTTTAAAACATTACTGTTTCGTTGTCAAAAATGGAAATTTCACGTAGAGAGTCTTACAGGATCCTTGAAATCAGTGAAGGTGAGATTCTGTTATCAAGATAATTTTTGGCAATGAATTATATGAATCTATCTGTCACAGTGTTTGTGCGACAATGTTGTTGGTCGCGCGCAGTCAGGCGGCATTTTTGTGTGCAGTGTCAATGGACAAAGGTGTGCTGTCATGACGGAGTTGGAGAGGCGAGAAAAGTGATTGTGAAATCAGTGAATTTAATAAGTGTTGTCTTGTCTATAACATGTTACAGTTAAGAGGCTGTTTGAAACTATTTTAATGTAAACTTAATCAGGGCACTGCATAAAAGAAGGAACGTGCTAAAAACTTATGAAGGGAGAAATTATGCTACCGAAATTACTCACTTTTCTTGATATTTTCTAAACACGTTTAGTCTTTTAGATACGAGTACGACTTATGAGATTATCATTATGATCCTATAATGAAAGAAAAATCAAGTAGGCCTATGATCTTTATACTTTTTATAGTGTCAGGAATATTCAACATTTATGGATGTGCAAGGACACGGATTTGAGGGGGATTCATTTTGTTAATATCACAAATATGGATTGAACATGCTTAAATGTCCCTTGATTTAAATGACCCGAAATTAACTTGTTATTTTGCAATTCCAGTTTCCACCAGTTCAAAATTATCACTGTTTGACTTTAGAAAATGTGTGAGAATTCATGGGATTTTGATTGCAGGTTCTAATTTCTGGATTTGATGACCTACGTAATGCCTTTTGGTATTTACAAATTCATTGATTGTTCAATTTCAGATTGAAAAAAAAGTACAGAAATGCAGAAATAAGAAAGTTGGTTCCTCAGGCTCAGTCCAATAGACTAAAGAAAGAATCGTGATCTATGATTCTTTCAAAAATGATATTCAAATCTTATCCATGAGGGTGACTGAACTGATATCAGTTCTTACTTAATCACTCCACCCCCCCCCCCAAAAAAAAAAAGAGAAAAAAATTGTTTTGATGCAGAATAATTACATTTGAAAAATTGAATTAGTCAGCTTGAATTTTTAGAACAGATTTCATGTGGAATGTATGATTTAGAATTGAATAATTAAAAAGCCCCAAAATGTTTGAAATGACTCTTCAGGTTTTATTTCTCATGTTTATTTATAATTCTACTGCAAATTACTTCAAGCCAGATTATGTTTATTAAGTTTTCCTTAAAATAAAGCGTTTTCCCTTTAATTTGAGTGAAAAGCAAAACAAAAAAAAGAATTTGGGTTGGCTATTAGAGGGGTAGTTGGTCTACAACATCCAAACAATTTGTTTTGTTTGCCTCTAGAATTGTAACTCAAGGGAATTAATCCTAAACTAACCTATTGATAGCCAACAAAGAAAGGCTGAAGATGGCCAAATTGAAAACAAAAGGAGGCTTTGACACTGGGTCACCAAATTCCCAGGCCCTGTCTAAAAACCAAGGAAGATCAAAGAGGGTGTAAACAAAGCAGGCTCTTGTTTGGAAACAATTAGCTGTCCAGACTTATCCATGCTTGATAGAGTGAACAAAAGACAAAGTGACGGGTAGGATTAGCATCCATAGTGTTGGGGTTTTGTTCCTCAACAAATTTATCAGAAGGTGTTAATTTGTAACAATGAACTGGTACATGAAGGCAGGGTACATTGAGGTGATGAGACCTTTTGAAAAAGTATTGGTGTTTCTACGAAGGCCAGCTTGATATAAGAAGTGATTTGATCTTGATTAATAAATGTTTAATTATTTCTTTCGTATTATGCCAAGAAAGCTTGGAGAAGGCAGTAGAAGAGCAAATTTATGCTTGTAGAGTTTATTTTCGCCAGTAATTAGCTTTATATAAAGTCAATGTGTCCACCAGTTGCTAATTATTATTTTCAACTGATGAAAAAAAATTAAAAAATAAAAGAAAATGTATGGTTCTGAATTTGAAAGAGGGAAAAGATGACAGGGTTGGTAGAGCCATATGGGCCTTGGTTATGTAAAATCATGAGGAAAAAAATCAGCAAATTGAAAGTAAAAACCAAATCCCTCCATCAAATATGCCTGCTGGCCCAATGTATTTGCCTCCACCCCATTAAACCCATACTCTGTCCATTGCATGGATATTCTTTTTCTATTTTTATATCAATATTAAGCTTGTCCTCGGCCCTATTGCTCAAAAAGTTGTGATTAAAAGAGAATCACGAAGACATTATCAAGCCTGGAACGTGCGGGTTTGACGAACATAATGCGAACGGCGTGCGAAAGGTGATTGGTATTGTGACGTCAAAAAGGGACAACATTTTGAGCAAGAATGAAAAAAAATTGGACGAACCAAATAACTTCCACTGAAGCCTTCGAAATGGTTATATGCACACAAAAGAAAGTATTTCTCCGATTGATACGGTGTATTCATGTTCAACATTACTCAGCATAAGAGGAAGGAATTTTCTTAGTGTACATAATAGAGCTATGCATCCACAACACACTGCTTGAAAGGATGTGAAATTCAGTTAATAGACATGTCCAATGAATGAAAGGTTACAATAACAACCCGACTCTTTGAGTGTGGCAATTGTTTTCTTAGATATAAGGGAAAGAATGTGCGAGCGTACCATTTGATTTACGACAACAATGCACTTTTGCACTTACAAGAGCGTTTGTCGTCGGGTATTTTGGATAGCTTTAATACAGGACATAAAAGTAAATAAATACAATAATTCGAAGCATGTAGAGGAAGGCAGTTTGCCCTTTCGAATTATGCTAGATGGTTCCTTCTGCAAATATCCCTTCCTTGACGTCATTACCGAAATAACTCGAAATATCCCGAAACCGAAATGCAGAAAACGAGCCCTAAAACCAGGTTTTTTGTTTTACATGATCAAATTTGGTATAAAACAGTTCTTTCAACATATTATCCGCATAATCACCTTTTCGTACTTGTAAAATATGTTATATTCGTGATTTCCTTCGTGGTTCTTCTTTAAGCCCAATCAGGAAATTAAACTCAACTCAACAGGGTGCTGCAAGAATTTTCTTCACCAGTTGCCGAGTTGGGCAACCAATTTTTAAAATCACTTGCCCAAACAAAAGTTTGTCTTGCGAAAATTTGATGGCCAATGCCAATTTGCACATGTATGGGAAAACAAGCATGAAACTGCTATTTGCCCTATCAGGCAAGTGACAATTTCATTTACTAGCCCTACAGCTTCATTTCGTTGCTCTGGGCATGCAGCCAAGTGGGTTTGTAGCGCCCGGCTCAATATCCAATCCATCAGGAGCGTGTATTTAGGACTGGCGTTTTATTTTGAGAGTTTCGTTTGTATATGCTCTCATCATGTATGGCACTTTATATAAGAAGTTGCTAGATGCATCTTTGATGTACAAGAATGTATGAACAGTCAAACCTGTCTATAAAGACCACCCAAGGTAGACAGAAAACACAGTCTTTAACCCCTAAACTGCTGCGGGCCCAAGAACTTGAAACTGCCATACCTAAAATCTGTGTGCATGACAAAAGGATACAGAACTATTGTACATGAACCACTTTCTCAAACATCCATTTGGTATTAGTTGTCAATAGTCATCACGGCTCTGGGCTGAAAAGAATTCTTCCAAACTTCAGTGGCATTACACAATGGACTGATATGTTAGGGCATATGTGGAATTCTTTCCAAGCTCATTATTGATACACGCAGAGCTTTAGTACAGGGCTTTGACTTTAACTTTTATTTCACTCCTAATTACATATTCAAAGCATTGTTTTAGGAAGGATCATTATACTAGAAAACTATAATACGTTTTGCCATGATATTTTACAGTATTTGAGAATAAGTTGTGTAAATTCCAACATCATACCACTAGAATTTATAACAAAAATGAAGGTCAAAGTAACCTATGTTTTTTGTGGAATTTATTGCATCAAGAAAAGTGTTCAGCAGTTTATGGGTTATGAGCAGGTGGTCTATAGAGACAGGTTCATTAACACCTAAATTGCTTTCAAGGGAGACCAGAAATGTGGTCTTTATGTACAGGTGGTCGCTAGAGCAGGTTTGACTGTAAATTAAAAACACATGTTAAACGAATATTTGCATGCATATTGGGTAAAATGAATTGTCAACTGTTGGTAATCTGCAAGTGCTGTAGATTGTATACATATGTAGTCTAATACATGGATCCACATACATGCAAAACTGCACAAAGAATTCCATCATCCACCTATAATGAACAGCAACAAAAAAATTCGCCTTCCCTATCATAAGCACATGCACACACAAAAAACACCAAAGCCCAAAACACCGAATAGATTTATTTAAAAAACTGCTCTTACATTGTAGCTATGAATGGCGAAGAATATCTGTGGCTTTCTTCTCAATTTCTAAGGAAGCCATTTGGTTCAGTTTTCACAACCATGTCCAAAATTTTATTTACATGTAAGGTGTAGTGTGTTGTTATTGAATTCAAAGTTTTTCCCCCTCATTTTTCCTAATGCCTCAGTCACATAGGCCCGGAAAGCAACACGATTCAGTACAATTCTTTGTTCGAAGGCAGTCACAGTGTAACTGTCAACTTATCAAAGAGTCATGTTCCATTGTATTGCTTCTGGGCTTCTATGCGATTTGGGCTTTTAGTAATACAGTCAAACCTGTCTATAGTGGCCACTGTCTATAGTGACCACCTGTATATAGTGGCCACTTAAATTGATTCCCTCCAGGTGAAAATGCATGTTATAGAACCTGTCTATAGAGGCCACCTGTCTACAGTGGCCACTTAAGTCGATTCCCTCCAGGTGAAAATGCATGTTATAGAACCTGTCTATAGAGGCCACCTGTCTACAGTAGCCACTTTTTCTGTTTCCCTTTGGATGGCCACTGTAGACAGGTTTGACTGTATCTCTATATGTATGTAACTTGTATCTTTGTATCCTTTACTCATACTGTAATTGTTACGTTTTGAATTTGCCAAATGAATGTAGTAATGATAATAATGATAATAGTAATAAAAATGTAATTTGTCATATTTGTCTCTTTGTTTTATTTTGTCCTTTTTTCCAGGATCAAGCCAGGATGAGATCCGAGCAGCTTATAAACGCCAGGCGCTCAAATGGCATCCTGACAAACACAAAAACTCTTCTGAAGCTACAAAGGTTTGTTAATGGATGTTTCTATTGGGGGCCAGTTTCGACCCTCAAAAACGTTGTTTCAAAGTCCGCCAGTGCGGTGTTTTTTTAAGAGTCAGTCAGTCAGTTGGAATTTAAAAAAAAATTCTGAACACAGTTTAAACATTCATTTGAAAATAATGCTTAATAGGGAATGAAAAGCCAAAAGGGCATCTAAAAATGTCTTTTCATCTCATATTTCACATAGTTATTAGTTGTTTTACGCTGATTTGTCAATTTTGATGAAAAGCAAGGGAAAAATCAGGTTTGGGGATTTTGTAGAGGGTTGCTATTTAAAAAAAAAAATTATACTAGCAATGTGCATAAATGGTACAGTTATTTTTCCACAGATGGCATAATAACTGATAAAGACTGCTCTATTATCAGATTAGCAAACATGAACTTGGCTGAAACATGCCCTGCAAATGCTTTACCAAATAAGTTATATCTTCATGTATTATTGAACAATATCCATTCCCTTGTCCTATGCTACACTGTGCATACATTATGTTCATACCTTCCAAGGTATTTATATTTGAGTAGTAGGTCTAAAATTTGAAACAAATTCATCATTCAAAAGACCCCTGCCAATTTCATTTCGTTTTAACTATTCATGAATCATACATATATTTAAATTGGATTTCTTTTTTACATTTTTAAATGCATCCATCAATTTAATTGATTATGTACATTACATGTCTGAGTTTTGTCATGTCTTTCAAATGAAATTTTTATATTTACATTTCATAATGCATCTCTCTGTCTGTAGATTAATTGCCATGCCAAAGTTAATTTTGAATTATCCTTCAATAGATATTAACAACTTTCAAATCTTTGTTTCATTTATCTTTGTAGAAGTTTCAAGAGATCAGCTCTGCATATGAAAGACTGACAAAGCCAGAATCAGTAGAAATTAGCCTGTCAATGGTATGTAATTTTATTTTTTACAGACACAAATTTGTTATCTCTCCTTTAAAAGAATTTCATTTGTCGTCATTTTAAGGGAGAAAATCTTTTGGTTCTTCATATGATTGCAGTATACATTTGTAATATAGCCACATGAATTATGCAAGCATCATTTAGAAATGGTGAATGCAATTAATCATTTTATGTTATCATGTAAAAAAAAATATCTCATTGGAAGCATGAAATATTTTGATAATTTTGATAATCAACAAAGTGGTATTGCTCCTGCCACTATCAAGTGTCATGAAATTGAATTGTTTCTACCTCAAAATGAAAATAAGATGACCAGGCAGCTGGCAAACATACTTTGATGATATATATGTACATGTAATGCCATGATATTTTGCAATAAATATGAAAACTTACAAATATCCAATAACAGAAAATGTGTGACTTCTTTCATGAAAATCAAGGTCAAAAGTCAGAGAAAATGGAGGAAATGTGAAATAAACTTCACATTTTGAAAAATTTTATTTTTTTCTGAATCTCTAATGTTTCAAGACTTGTCTGTCAAAAATCATGCAATCATTGTAAATGGAAAGGGCATGAAAATGGTCCCCCTGTGAGTGTTTGCCAAAATGTTAGAGCAACGGGTGCTATGGCCTCCTCTCACAATGAAACCCTCATTTACTGTCGAACATACATCGTTTGTTTGAAATAGGATGCATATTTCAGAAGCCTTTTTTCTTGAAGGAATGCTCTTCGATAAACCCAGATGTCTTATTTTCAAAAATTCTATTTATTTCTTGATACAATGTACTTGGCTTATGAAGCTGATCGATATCTAAAGTAAAAGCTTATGGAATGAGGAATTAGAGTAACTAAGAATATAAGAAATATCTTGCAGCACTATTGCTTCATATGAGCCAGACAAATTGTGCAATTGCTATTTACATGCATGTATAAAACAACATACTGTACACATATAGAGATAAGAACCGAGATCCCGGATTTGACGCAATTTACAAGTAGTTTTGATCAGTTAGTTGGAACACATGGTCATTCGTAATCACTAAGAACAACAGGGACAAAGGCCTGGGACAGAGTAAAAACATCCATTCAAGCATTAACATTAGGTACATGGACACGAGCAAAATTTCCATCCTTCTTAACATGTGTAAAAATGTTGAACAAGAGTCGTATCGAGGACTTTCCTTTGATGGAGTCCTCAATGCGCTTTGAATTATCAATACCCTGGCTTTAGCCCGGCACACACAAACGCACATGGCATTTCAAGGAATAAATATTCCTGCCAGGTACCCATTCATCTCATCTGGGTTGAGTGCAGCACAATGTGAATGAATTTCTTGCTGAAGGAAATTATCGCCATGGTTGGGACACGAACCGCGGCCCTCTGGTTGAAAGGCGAGAGTCAGTTCCACTTGTACACTATGGCACTATCCTGCGACTGTGAATGCTTGAATTGTGAAGCTGTTTGCTTTGTCACAATCCTTTGTCCCTTCTGCTCACAGTGAGTACCGGTATCGTTGTTGGGGATTGGGGGATTCCCCTAATGTTCTTGCGCAATACCTCTTCCTTCGGCAGGATTCGAAACCATTGTATTGGTAAGTAACATTTTACCAATACAATGGTTTGGAATCCTGACGACACCTGCAGTCTAGACAATGAGAATTGATTTAAAGGGGAATCGTCCCATTTTCTATGAAAGAAGAAGAGACATGTCACATTAAATGCTACATGTACATGTATTGGCATCCTCCTCGCTGCCATGTTGCTCATCTGCGCCTCATTGACATACACAATGTAACTCACACGCTCTTTGAAAACAAGACTTTTTCCTGAAAATCACGAAACTGCATGTAAAGTGAATGAGATGCAGAGAAGGATGCCAAATTTTTTAAACTGCAAAAATGAGAGGGGTGTATATTTTATCTTGTCAGATTTTGCTGAGAAATTTGTCACACATACTCTTAGAGGTAGAAAACTACATTTGCACACATAACGGTTATGCTTACAACTTATTGTGTACCTCGGATATGCCAAAATAGTAACCTCTATGGAGTATTTTGGTCGAATGTAGTCCAGAATATTTAATTCAAATAAAAATCTATTCTAAATCATAATTCATCTTCGCACCAACGGTATCGCGATACTCTTAGCGCATTACCACACAAACACACAACGTTGTAAGAGCACATACAGTATGTACTTCAATACACTGCCACACCTTGCGGAATACGCACTAAGAGAGACCCTTGCGCTATGGGTCAAAGAACAGTCAACTGCCGTTTTGAATTTTGAACGCACGGTCCATTAATTCGAGGCTCAAATAAAAAAATTTTTATTGGAATAACTATAAATGCGCTTATCATGACCTATCTTTGTGCTTAATTGATTGGTGTTAAGTTCTAACATTTGGTACTCTTCAACATAACACAACAAACCTTGGAAAGTCAGATTTTAGGCTGAAAAAGAAGTACATGTATTCTACCTTTAAGGCTATTTTTGATAATATCAGATTAAAATTGAATAGGATTTTCATTGACTTCATGCTTTTTTCAAGCTGAAAGTTTAGGTGTGCAGACGTTAGACCTCCCATCATATGTGATCTAGTACATTACACATTTCTGTGCATTCCTACATGACATGATAACATACTTTATTTCAATCCATGTAGAAAATACTTTTCAGTTACATTTCAAATATCATTTCAATAACAATTCTTGTTCCATGAGGCCAAAGCATCAAATTTTACAACATAAACTCTGCCAGGGGAAGTTCAAATACATCATTTTTCCTTTTTCTTTCAATGTCATTCTTTGTTCAGGGGATAAATTTACTTTTCAAATTTGAATAGGACTTTTAGATGTTGAGGAAAGAGTTTCAACACTTTACTGTACAGTTCTATGTGAAAAAGTTGCTAAACCAAAATACGATGTGGAGCAATCATGCAAAAATGCATAGCAAATTGCGATATGATACCAGGAATTTATTCCCTCTTGTTATTGATTTTACAAAGTACATGTAACTAGATACTTGAAGCGCCATCACTTCCAAAACAGATCTATACCATTAAAGGTAGAATTCTTCTTTTGCAGCCTAAAATTTGACTTTCGAAGATTGTTGTATTATTTTGAAGAGTACTAAATGTTAGAACTTATATCACCAATCAATAAAGCCCAAAGATTGGTTTTGATAGGCGTATTTATAGTTATTCCAATAATAATTCTTTCGGGCTCGAACTAATGGACTGTGCGTTCAAAATTCAAAACAGCCGTTGGCCCATCGTTGACCAATAACGCAAGAGTCTCTCTCAGTGCGTATTCCGCATGATGTGGCAGTGTATTGAAGTGCGCACTGTATGTGCTCTAACAATGTTTTGTGTGTGTGTAGTACTGTAATACGCTAGGAGTATCGCGAAACCGTTGGTGTCAAGATGAATTATGATAGAATATATTTTGATTTGAATTAAATATTCTGGACTACATTCCACCAAAATACTTCATAGAGGCTATTATTTTGGCATATCTGAGGTACCCAACAAGTTGTAAGCATTACCGTAATGTGTGCAAATGTAGTTTTCTACCTTTAATATATTATTTTGTTTTCTTTCTCTGTTCTCGCAGGACCAGATGTTAGACTTGTTTGCACATGTATTCTGTGGAAGTAGAGGTATGTACATTACAATTCTCGATCTTCATTTATACATGCTCATGTAATTAAAGAAATCTCTCTCTAGCAGATGAAAAGAAATTATGGCTCATCTGTATGTATCAGAGCTGCACATTAGTAAGATCTTATAGAAACAGAGCTGCCAAGTCTCCCTGATTGAGCAGGAGACTCCCTGAAAATTAGCTGATTTTTGACTGAGAAATGTCAGATTTTCAGCAATCTCCCTGATTCTTGCATTAATTTTCTCCATTGGATTGTGTATTAAAGAGCAAGATCTCCCTGAGTTCATGGTAAAATCTCCCTGAAATGTGAATTTTCAGGTTGGCAGCTCTGTATACAGGTAGATAATAATTTTCAGTGAAAATAGGAAACTTAAGATGCAAAATAAGATAATAATACAATTCATATGGCAACAAATGTACACTTTTTCAACATAGAAAAATGCTCAAAGCGCAACTATGATATTCTAAAGTTCTTTACACTGTAGATACAGTCTTAGAAAGTGTGTGGAATCTAAGAGTAGTCAATAATACTATTTAATGAAATAAGGATTTTTATGATAGAATACAGGCAACTTTGCCAAGATTAAAGGAGAACTTCACCCAGGCATTGATGTCCTCTCAGTGGGTGGAGAAAAATACCATGATCAAACTGAAAACTTGAGCAAAATCGGACAATCCATTAAAAAGTTATGAATTTTCAAAGTTTTGAGTTACATTTCCCATGGGCTCCTCAAATTGGCAACATACAGGCACAAAATGGCTGACAACATGGAGAACTCTCCATTCACTTTGTACACAGAATTTCTCATTTTCTCCTTTTCTCGAAAAGTAGACAAAATTGTACTTTTCCCTTCAAGTATGATATGGACATTTTGATTCTTCATGCATTTCGGGATGAATCTTGTTGATTTAATGTCTACCTATCTTTAAAAGGAACAAAATGTGAAATTCTGTGTACAAAGTGAATGGAGAGTTCTCCATGTTGGCAGCCATTTTGTGCCAGTACGTTGCCAATTTAAGGAGCCCATGAGGGGCGTGAATTAAAAACTTTGAAAATTCATAACTTTTGAATGGATTGTCCGATTTCGTTCAATTTTTTACAGTTGGATCATTGTATTTTTCTTCATCCACTGAGAGTGCATCAACGTCTGGGTGAAGTTCCCCTTTAAACTTGTCTTAGAATAATTGCCCAAGTCAATGTGATGTTGTTTTTTTTTAACAAATCATCTAAAGCCTGTGTATTTACCTCTTTTAATGGGGTGTTGCTCAAAATCAACTGCAAATCAACTGCAACTCTGCAAATTGTAATGCTCATTTTTATTCGCGCATGGTATGCGTATATAACTAGACGCGCATGAAACAATGATTTTGATTGGCACATTCCGATCAACTGCAACTTGCAATCAATTGCAACTTTTGAACAACACCCCCTAAGTCAAGTTTCTCATAAGTCAAATAGATTTCTGTGGTCCCAAGAGATTTAACTTGGGTAGAGTTACCTGTAATACGAATTACAGTCAAACCTGTCTACAGAGGCCACCCCAAGGGAAACAGAAAAAGTGGCCACTGTAGACAGGTGGCCTCTATAGACAGGTTCTATAACATGCATTTTCACCCGGAGGGAATCAATATAAGTGGCCACTATAGACCGGTTTTACTGTATGTAGATATGAGGTTGACAGCTCTGGGGTATAAATTTATTTATCCCAGAACACTTGTAACATTCAAAAAGGTTAGCGGTTGCACCACGTGGTGTAGGGTTATCTTTCAAGAAATAGTCCTGAAAAGGACTGAGTAAAAGCTTGAAAAAGTGAGAAAATATATGATGTTCGGAGTAGATTTAATTGTCCTCAGGTGAAGAAATCACGAGCAGAGAAAGGACCTCAAGTGAAGAGCATAAATGTGGTCAATGAAGAAAAGTGGAAAGTGGCAGACAATAAATGCCCTGTATGACAATGTTTATTTTTTCCCCTATCTTTTTCAAGCTTTTGCTCAGTCCTTTTCAGGACTATTTCTGGAAAGATAACCCTAAACCACATGGTGCAACCGCAAACGTTTACTACAACATGCAAGCTGTAGTTTTCTTCACTTGTAAAATTGCTTTTATTTTGTCTTTGCAGGTTTCAACGGGTTTTATGATCTAGGTGATTCAGACAGCGACAGCAGCTGTGATTATAGCTTCAGACCAGATACCTTCAGAGACAGAACAAGTAGAGAAAAAGGTTTGAGTCGAACTAAATTATGATTGTAACCCTTTCAGATGGATAGAACACATTTTTTGTGTGTGTTGGTTCATTAAGTTTTAATGCATGGCTCAGGGAGTAATTTTACTTCTCACATTTTATTAAAGGGGAACCAACCCCTGGAGTTGTCGTGCTCTCATTGAATGAAGAAAAATCAAATGAAAAAACTATGAAAATTTGAGCATAATTGGACAACTCGTTCAAAAGTTATGAATTTTCAAAGTCACAGAGATTTGACGATCACTGCCGCACATGGGGATCCGTGCGCTCGGCAACACCGACTGAATTTGTGACATCATGTCGGACAAATCCTCATTAACTTTGTACATAGCACATTAAAAAATGGATTAACATTAAATTTAGAGTAAGACTGCAACATCATTCTTCTCAAGATACATGCAGAATCAATACTGAAATGCTATACCCCAACCCCAAATTGACATGTTGTTGATTTTTTCAACAAAAAGGTTAGAATGTGACATTTTGTGTACAGAGCGAATGAGGAGTTGTCCGACATGACATCACAGATTTCGTCGAATTTGCCGATCGCACGGATCCCCATGAGCGGTAGGGATCGTCATATCTCTGTGACTTTGACACTTCATAACTTTTGAACGGGTTGTCCGATTTTGCTCAGATTTTCACAGTTTGTTCATCTGATTTTTCTACATTCAATGACAACACAATAATTCCAGGGGTTAGGTCCCCTTTAACATCACTGTTAGAGACACTGAGGAAGTATTTTGAACACTTTCCTGTACAGTTCTATCTGAAAAAGTTGCTACACAAAACATGTTTTGTGTAGCAATCCTGCTAAAATGTATAACAAAGTGTGATGCGATACCTGGAAAATTATTCCCTGTGGCTCTAAGAAATAAACCAGATGCATGAGAAGAACGAGAAAACAAATCTACACCAAAGCTGACCATCACTATTACTAGTGGGGAATGTATATCTACAATGTTAAAATAAAAAATTAGCTTAATTTTTAAACCTAGAGGGAATGCCATATAATGTTTTAAACACTTTAAAATATTATTTGTGAGGTCTTTGTCAACCCTTTCACAGAAACTGGGGTCCTAGGGCCAACTGGGTGCAATTTCCAGCAATATCCTGTCGTGTGTGAAAATGATTACTTTCTAGCACCGTACTAACTTGAAAAATAATAATAATAATAATAATAATAATAATTTGCATTTGTAAAGCGCCTTTTCGTGAGATTCAAAGCGCATTTTAAGAAAGGTAGAAAATACAGAACAGGCCAACAAATGCATACATGTATAGAATTAAAGAATGCGAATACATAGATTATGTTCTTGATTTTATTTTGTTCTTTTTGTCTGCCTCAGATATTCCAAGTTCAGCAAGACCAACAGTTAGTGTAAGTTTTAACTCGTAGACCACTGAAATCTGTGTTTTCCTAAAAGAAGAGTCCACCCAAAAAGATATTTATTCAACAGGAGCAGAAAAATCAGATGAACAGAACAAAAAAAGTTTGAGAAAAGTTGGACAACATGAATGTTGAATTATTTAGAAAAATTGGCAACTGATGACGTCATAGGTGCATGACTATGTTTTATATTCATATTAATGTCATAAGATGTGACTTTTTTCCCAAAAATAGGATCTCCTCATGATAGATATGTAGATCCCCTATTTGCATCTTTACAATTACATTAGTATAAATTTGTTATCTTTCTGTAGAAATGATGAATGTTTGCACCAGAAATATAAAAAAAATTCTGGTTAGTACTGCACCTATTATGTTATCAAATATGCAACATATCCGCAATCTTTTTTTACTGATTTGCTCATTTTTTCAAATCTTTAAACATTCATAACCTTTTTATTACTTGTCCAATGTTCTTCAAACCTATTTTGTTCTGCTCTTGTTAATTTTTTTTTTGCTGTAGACTATTCTTTTGAGCTTTGTACAGGCACAACCCGCTTTTAGTGAGACAATGAAGGTGCACTCGTCATCATGAGAGCTTGTCATCATATGTAAATATTGTGTTTTGTGTGATATTTGATCTCAATAAAAACTATAAATATAAAAAAAAATCATGAGAGCTTGTCAAAAATGACAAGCAGAAAAAATAGGAATAAAATGTGCCATATATTCTTCTGCTGCATAAAAGGAATATGTGTGATGATATTGATTATGAAATCTGTTACATTGTTCTGCTCCCATTTATGGAGGTATTCTTGTCTTTCATTGAATTTGACATAGTTGACATATGTATTTATAGGTCTTGTCTCTATTCCTTTTGAAAATGGAAATGGAAATAGCAAATTCTTGGTAATCAATAACAGATGTTTTAGTACATGTTTCTCTCATTAAAAATTGAGTGATACATGTGCATTGTTGTATCAACAAACATATTTTTGTTTGCACTACCTTTGTAATATGTTCAGAGATGCCAACCGTTCCAGAATATATATGAGGCCAAACTCAAAATGTGAATAATGCAATAAATGTGGGTGAAAAAAAGCGCAGGAAATCATGGCTACCATACTCTCAGCCATTCACTTGTAATGAAAGCCTGGAATAAATATGACAATACACCTCACGCTCATCCCGGAACGGTTGGCACTTCTGTATGTTGATGAGGAATTGTTTTTCAACGTTTTGAGGGTTGGAGGTTTCAATAATATCCATAGCGTTAATTTCATTCAGCAAGAGATTATCCTCATTGTGTTGAGTACCTGGCAAGAATATTTATTTCTTGAAATGCCAAGTGCGCTGGTGTACTCCAGACTTGGGCTAAAGTCGGGGTAATATAAACAATACTAAGTGCCTTGAGCACCCGGCAGAGTAGGTATGTACTCTACTGAAAGAAATTGCATGTATCATAACTATAATTTCATTATTATTATTATTATCATTTTAATTATTGTCTCGCCTGCGTAGCAGAATCGAGACAATCAACAATTTAGAATTGCTCTAAATCAAAAATCCCTTGCCCGATTTTCAGCAAACTTGGACAGTAGGTCCATTGGGTAACCCAAATAGTGCAGAGAAATTTTCAGGTCATGATTGAGGTCAAATTTACGAAATCTTAACCTGAAAACTTAACCTTGGCTCTCATTTCAAAATCCCTTGTCCGATTTTCATGAAACTTGCACAATCGGTCCATTGGGCGATCCAAATAGTGCAATGCAATTTTCAGGTCACGATCGAGGTCAAAGGTCATCTGAGGTCAAATTTCCGAAATCCTAACCTGAAAACTTAACCTTCAGTTGGCTCTTATTTAAAAACCCCTTGCCCGGTTTTCATGAAACTTGCACAAGAGGTCCATTGGGCAACCCAGATAGTGCAGTGCAATTTTCAGGTCATGATCGAGGTCAAAGGTCATCTGAGGTCCAATTTCCAAAATATTAACCTGAAAACTTAACCTTGGCTCTTATTTCAAAACCCCTTTCCCGATTTTCATGAAACTTGCACAATAGGTCCATTGGGTAGCCCAAATAGTGCAGTGCAATAGTCAGGTCATTATCGAGGTCAAAGGTCATCTGAGGTCAAATTGCCAAAATCTTAACCTGAAAACTTAACCTTGGCTCTTATTTCAAAAGCCCGTGCCCGATTTTCTTCAAACTTGCACAATAGGGCCATTGAGAAGCCTAAATAGTGCAGAGTAATTTCCTGGTTTTGATCAAGGTCAAAAGTCATCTGTGGTCAACTTTCCAAAATCTTAACCTGAAAACTTAACCTTGGCTCTTATTTCAAAATCCTTTGCTGTATTTTCATCAAACTTAACCCATCTTGATTGAAATATGTTAAAAGCCATATTGCTACAATTTACAAATTGCGCAATGCAGGCGAGACTGCCATGCGGCGTTTCACTTGTTATTATCATTTATTATTATCATTATCATTTTGATTATTACTACTACTGTTATTATTATTATTATTGTCATTATTATTAGATTATTATTAATATTGTTATTTTAATAATAATAATTATTATTATTAGTTTTGTTATTATTCCAATGCAGGAAGCCAAGAAACATGAAGAAGAACTACTACAGGAGGAGGAGAAGCTGAAGAAGCAGAAAGAGAAGCGCAGGGAACGTAAGAAAAGGAGGAAAGCCAAGAAGAAACAAGAGAAGGTGGTCCGACACGGTGGTGGAGATGCTAAGAAGAAAGGAAAGAAAGATGATATACCAGAGTCTTCGGATGAGGAGGATGAAGAGGAGGAAGAAGAAATTGTGAATAAAGAAAATATACAAGTGAGTATGCTTTGTTGTACTGATTTGTTTTAGAAATAGAAGCTAATTGTGCCAAACCCACCCCCTCTACGGCCCGGTCATAATTGAAAGTTTGAGGGATGGGTATGGTGATGCAAAGTCCTAACTTTCCTTAATCCGAAGACTTCAGATGTGATTTGGGCGTCCTTTTTAAACACTTTTGACAGTACTTTTCATAGACTCCTAACAATGTCCAAACTCCACACTGAAGTGTAGTCGAAATGGAATCTGCTTTGCGTGGCCTTTGAATACATATTTTTTGCTTATCGTATAATAAGCAAAAAATTTGTATTCAAAGCAAATGACCTATCACATTTTGAATATGGAGGCACTAAAATGCAATCACTCATGTACTGTAAATAAACCTATTTATATTGATCAATACACAGTTACAATAACATTGCACGCTCCTACAACCAATGGATGATGCATTTGAAGCATTTGGCCATATTGTGAATGACTCCATGGGATTAACATACAAAAACATTGAAAATGATTCACATGGGGGTCAATGGGATCAGGAATCAATAGAACTTTGAGCTGCTTGAAAATGTTCTGTGAAAGGCCCATCACTGTGAAGTCGTAGGAAAAAGAAAGTGGACAACATAAGCGAAGTCCCATTTAAGTCTCCACAATGGGCCTAGCAGACAAAAGAAAGTAGCTTTTTACACAGACTGCTTTTCAGCAAACCAATGTCATATCATGTCCTTATAGAATAGCTGTTAAAGGTAGAATATTTCTTTTGCAGCCTAAAATTTGACTTTCCAATATTGTTGTGTCATGTTGAAGAGTACTAAATGTTAGGACTTATCACCAATCAATTAAGCGCAATAATTGGTCATGATAGGCGCATTTATAGTTATTCCAATAATAATTCTTCTATTCGGGCCTCGAACTAATAGACTGTGCGTTCAAAATTCAAAACAGTCGTTAACCCCTCGTTGACCAATAGCGCAAGAGTCTCTCTCAGTGCGTATCCCTCATGGTGTGGCAGTGTATTGAAGTGCGCACTGTATGTACTCTTATGTGTTTTTTTTGTGTGTGGTACCGTAATACGCTAGGAGTATCGCGATACCGTTGGTGTCAAGATGACTTATGATAGAATAGATTGTTATTTAAATTAAATATTCTGGACTGCATTCGACCAAACTACTTCATAGATGTTATTATTTTGGCATATCTGAGGTACACAACAAGTTGTAAGCATAACCGTAATGTGTGCAAATGTAGTTTTCTACCTTTAAAGGGTATCTGAAGCCCAAATGATAATTTGCTAGTTGGTACAATCAGGGAGTTGTCATGAATGGAGCAACAGCTCCGAGTCATGAATGTGAAACACCTGGTCAAATTCAAAAGATGAACAATACAGAAGGCGATCCTTTGATGTCCGGGGTTCCATGCCGCCAAATACGACTGGAGTGATTTTAAGATTTCAACCGATCTAAAAATTTAGGATGCGCAGTAAATTTAGGGTAAAAGTGCACACAAGTTATAAATGTGCAGTTGTATTAATAATAATTTTGAAACATAATTTTAATTTACTAGTCGCACTGTGTATTATTTATTGAGATATAGCGAAGAAACTGTAATTTACATGGACTCTTTTTGCCACAGATTTAAGCATGTTCCGATTACTTCCGATTGTTGTATTTTTTATATTTATTCATTAAGTTATTGTTCTATCAAATATTTTAAGGCCATTCGTGTCAAATAATGTCTACTTGTAGAAATCATTGTTTTAATTCTTGCATATTCTGTTCGCTGGTATCAAATTTCACTTAATCTCTGTGCTTATTCATGTGCGGTACTTGTTTAGCGAAAACCTGAGAAAATATAATTACAATCACAATAAAACCTTCGTTATTGTTAACGAATAATGGCTATTCTAGCAACGGGTTAAGTGATTGTTCTCCGTCCTTGGGAAGCATTTTAGGAAGCACATATTTGCCAGCATTTTTGTAATTCTTTCAGACGTGGCTTGGATGTTAGATCTGAGACGAGCACTTACTTGTGCCTCCAGTTCACTGTCCTATCTCCATGGTACAATCCACAAAACCAATTCCCCTTTACATCACATGAAATTGAAATGGTGCTTGATCTTTGAAATATTGAATTTTAATAATGTGATGTTTCTCATGATGAATCAAAAGACGACAGATATGAAGACTAGCTTAGAGGTATAATAATAATAATAATAATGAAACACTTTTATATAGCGCATCATGCGAAAGTCCCTAAGCGCTTGAAACATGGAAAGAGAGAAAGAAGTCAGAAGAACTAGGATTATCAGTAGATTAGTTGTTTTTGAAGAGATAAGTTTTCAAGTTTCTTCTGAATTNGACACGGTGGTGGAGATGCTAAGAAGAAAGGAAAGAAAGATGATATACCAGAGTCTTCGGATGAGGAGGATGAAGAGGAGGAAGAAGAAATTGTGAATAAAGAAAATATACAAGTGAGTATGCTTTGTTGTACTGGTTTTTCGTAGAAATAGAGCTAATATTAGCAGGCATTTTGTGCGTGTAGCTTGCCAATTTAAGGGCCCCATAAGGGAGGGAAATCGATACTTTTAAATGGATTGTCAGATTTTGCTCAAATTTCCACAGTATAATCAATGTATTTTTCTCCATATAATGAAAGGAACAATGTATGGGTGAAATTCCTCTTAACCCTAAAAAGACTGGGCCATTTTGGAGGCTAGGAAAACTAAGATCTCGGCCGCTAGTCGCGCGATTGCCGCAAAAATTTGCACGCTGGTAGAGTGGAATGTAAACTCGAGGACTGTATACATGTAGTTTGTTTTTCGGAAAAATCTCCCAAATTTATTGATTATGCTAATTTATGTGTAAATGCATGGTGATTTCCTATTTTTTTCTCTAAGTCCCAAAATAATCATTCTACAGTTCTAATTTTTGGCATGCATGTTTCTCTTGTAATTGGAAATATTTGGGTGAAAAGAAAAATTCTGAAAATTTTTAATTTTCGTATGTATTTTATTAGATTCTTGATTTCTTATGTATTTCTTTGGTTTTTTTTACCTTTTGTTTTCCATTGTTTTTTCGCTGACAATTATTGCAGGAAGTATTTAAAAGGCATATCTATGCTAAAATAAATAGATTCCTGCTAAGAAAAGTGAAAATATTGTTACTTTTATGATTTATAACAGAAAACTCAATTTGCATTGACTTTGTACACAAAATCAGGTTTTCAGGCAATTTGGGGGTTGACAAACTTTTTTCAAATGTGCAGAGGCGACGGCTGTAAACCCGGGCGCGCTAAATTTGGTCTCAAAAGTTGCGCGGTGAGTGAAAGAAAATTGTCTTAGAAATTTGCGGTGAAAAAAGTTCGCATTGCGGACTTATTGCGCGAAACGTCTAGAGGGGGAGACTACTATTTAATAACGGAAAATTCTTTTGTGTGCTCCAGCCGTTGGAAGGGCTTGAATGTGAAAGGGTTTATTTTGGCCCACTTCTTTGTCCATCTCTTCATAGTGCATTGTAAACAAAAGGATGTTCTAAAGTTGCTTGAGAGTTCAAAGTCAATTCCAATGTTATTATGAGCTATCAAAGCTGCATCCTAAAGATAGATTTGTATAGCGCCCTTTGTGTAACATATTCCTGGACAGGTGAGTGACATAAAATGTACATCATTAGTATTATCCGTCTTCTCGATCTTGGAAAATATTTTAGAATTTTGCTTATTAAAGCCCCGGTCGCATAGGACCCTGGAAGCAACACAATTCAACACGACTCTTTGTTCAGTTCACAGTCACCTGCCTGCAAACAAAGAGATGTGTTGCTTCCAGGGGGAGGGGGTCTATGTGATCAGGGCTTAACTATAAACTGTATCCTGTTATTGTTGCAACTGAGTGCCACTTTCAAGCTGCAGCTATAGAAATTACCCACATACACTGAGCTGAATGGACAAAGGCCTAGGACAAAGTAAACAACCTCCATTCAAGCATTAACAATAGCTAGATGGAAAGAAAAGAAAATTCCATTCCTCTCATTCTTTGGATAATGTTGAAGAAGAGTCACAACTGGGACTTTCTTTTGTGATCATGAAGCTATTTGGAATGCTTGAATGAAGTTATTTACTTTGTCCCTGTCCTTTGTCCCTACTGCTCACTGTGATAGTAGTCAAGAAATTTCCTTTGATCATGTTTGATCATGAACCATGGCGTGAGAACTAGCATTATACATTACTTCTCTGCGAGCAAGAGTCTTTGATCGTGTTAGCCGAGCCTCGTCTTTGCATCGTCCATCACTCCTAGCTGTGGATTGGCGTGATCAAATGGCCTAATCGTGCTATCTGTCTCCGCCGTTCATTTGTGTCGCTTTCGTGTGCATGTCAATGCGAGTGGTTATCTCTCTCCAGCAATAATGGAACAGGCGGCAGTGAATGGAACACCTTATTTCACCTTATTTCGATCAATACTGTAACACCATGATGCTGATCAATCTGTATATCTGATAGATGCAGATGCTGTGGAATTTCTGTTTTTTGTAAGCCATGTTATGGACAGAAGCATGTTCTCCGACATCTGGTTCATCTGGCCATCAACCGGGCTCTCCTGAAGGGTTCCAAACCTCTGTGATAATGATAATCATTTTATTTCTGTCGTTTTTAACGGTGTTCAGATTTTGGCGAAAAAGGAAAAAGCAGGTTGGTAATTGGCACTTTTCACAGATTCTTTCGGATGCGTTTATTATATGACCATTAATTTCCCCCATCATCTGTTTAAATAAAAAGGGGATATTGATGGATTATTTTATGTCACTTGTAGGACACATATAGCTATGGATAGCTCCCTGGAATAGTTTTTGACATTTTTTGACATTGTCACTACTCCAGAGAGCTATGGAGTAGGTGCTATACCGTGCGTGTAGCAGAGGGAAATGTGATTTGAAAAGCTCCCCAAATCACGCTTTCCTAATCACCAATCCCAATGCCACACGGCTTGGAACTTGCCTTTGAAGTTCTTCTACCATAATTTTGATAAATGAAAAGGAATTGTACTCACCAGTCTTGAAAAAGCAGGATTTTACCTTCCTCTCTGCTTCCGTAGCAGACAGATAGTACACAGCTCAATTAGAATCACAATACAGATCGATGACTTCCGTTGTAAACATCCCGTTCGGGTCAAAGGGTAAAAATTATAGGAGTTTCGCGGCCACTTCGCAATCGTCATCCAGCTTCCGTAATTCGGAGAATGAGAGACCGTGCAACGAGCATATACCTCTATGGCAATAAGCGAGACCGTTCGCGCGGTGCTGAGCTTGGTCGAAGCTGCCCGCGTACGTACTAGCGCAGCCCGGCCAAAGATACCGTACCGGTACGCTCTTTGAGCCCAGCCCCACACCGCACGTACCATCTCGCTCATTGCACGTTCTCTCATTACCCGAATTACGGAAGCTGGATGACGATTGCGAAGTGGCCGCGAAACTCCTATAATTTTTACCCTTTGACCCGAACGGGATGTTTACAACGGAAGTCATCGATCTGTATTGTGATTCTAATTGAGCTGTGTACTATCTGTCTGCTACGGAAGCAGAGAGGAAGGTAAAATCCTGCTTTTTCAAGACTGGTGAGTACAATTCCTTTTCATTTATCAAAATTATGGTAGAAGAACTTCAAAGGCAAGTTCCAAGCCGTGTGGCATTGGGATTGGTGATTAGGAAAGCGTGATTTGGGGAGCTTTTCAAATCACATTTCCCTCTGCTACACGCACGGTATAGCACCTACTCCATAGCTCTCTGGAGTAGTGACAATGTCAAAAAATGTCAAAAACTATTCCAGGGAGCTATCCATAGCTAGGACACACACACCATTGTCTGTAAATTTGTCATATTGGATTATACAAACTTGTAATCTCTCCATAGTGAATTCTACATTTTGCACCAAGCTCACAAAATCTAATCATCAACTTTTGGTACATACGCCATCGTGGTCCTTCTTGCTATTGTTCATTCTGTCATTTTCCATTGGCAGGGACATGCAGTCAAACCTGTCGTAGCTGTTACTTATAGTGATTATCTTTATTTATTGGCCACCTAAACTCATTCCCTCTAGATGAAAATGTGTGTAGTAGAGTTTGTCTATAAAGGTCACCTGATTACAGTGGATACTTTTTCTGATTCCCTTAGATGGCCACTATATACAGGTTTGACTGATAGTAGCTAAAATTCCTTAATAGAGGCATAGATATTTACTGAAATTAGTCACGAGGTCGATCAATGTTTTAGCTGCAGATAGCTCTCTGGAATAGATTTTACATTTTTTGACATTGTCACTACTCCAGAGAGGTATGGAGTTAATGCCATATCGCCTGTGTAGAAGTAGGACAACTCATTTTAAATCCCCCCCCCAAAAAAAAATCACCCTTTTTTAATCACAAATCCTAATTTTATAGGGCTTGGAACTTCTGTGATATTCCAGCCCTCCCTTTCCCCCACAAATACATAGAATGGGACTTACCTTAGCTAAAAAAAAGTGAGATCTTACCTACCTCTCCACATCGATAACAGACAGATACACATTTAGTTGATGACAGTCAAATTTTAATGACAATGAATGCCAATGACTTCCGTTGTAAATTTATTGGAGTTTTTTGATCACTCTTATACTGATGCTTTACAGTTTATCAAGGTCGAGTCCGGTTGCTCAGTATTTTAAGCGACCGTGCATTGAGCGAGACCTCATGCGCTATGCTGGGCTCATGGACAGAAATCCGAATTCCGATATCTGTGGGCTCATGTAGTACGAATGCAGCGATATTAGCGCGCTGCACGTGCACTACATTAGCCCAGCCCTGCGCGCACGATCTCGCTCAATGCATGGTCTCTTTTAAACTGGATCATGAGAAACTGTAGATTTGGTGAATCACTGCCCAGAAGGATTATACTAATAATAGACTTAATATCTAACTTTTCTCCTTTCCTTTCCAGGCCAACGGTTTAAATAGAGATTCCAAAGCCCACTCCAACAACGACAAGTCTTCCAAACCCGTCAACAGCAACAACCCCAAAGTAGCCGATTCCTCCCCGACCAATTTTAATATGCACATAGAAACAGTGCACTGCCCAAAAGTGGATGTTCAATGCGAAGTGCATAATTTTGGTATCAGTTGAGATTGACTGATTCATCATTTCATGAGTGTTCTGTAACTCTGCATTTTTTATTTCTTGTAGACTTATGGGGTGTTGCTCAAAAGTTGCAATTGATCGCAAGTTGCAGTTGATCGGAACGCGCCAATCAAAATCATTGTTTCACGCGCGTCTTGTTAAATGCGCATACCGTGCGTGAATGAAAATACGTGTTACAATTCGCAAAGTTGCAATTGATTTGCAATTGGTTTTGAGCAACACCCCCATAGTTTATTACTATTCTCTCTTCTTTTCTATCTTTCTTTGCAGGCCAACGGTTTAAATAGAGATTCCAAAGCCCACTCCAACAACGACAAGTCTTCCAAACCCGTCAACGGCAACAACCCCAAAGTAGCCAATTCCACCCCGACCAATTTTGATACGCACATAGAAACCAATTCCAACCATCGAAAAGAAGTCCACGATGGGCATCAACGAGGGGAAGATGGAGCGAAGGAAGGAGTTGTTGGAAGAGGAGGCGGCGGAGATGCTGGGAAATTGGCGGAAGGAAAGAAAACACAAAATAGGACCAAAAAGTCTGGAGGATCAAATATACAAAATCCTGGGTAAGTGCATTGCAGTTGCACACAGAGGTCCTCATGAGATATGAGTTCGGCTTTAAGTGACGATTCAAATTGATTTTTTTTTTTAAATCATCAACAATCACAAAAGTAGCAAAGTGTTTGCAAAAAAAAGTCTGAAATTTTGTTTCAGCTATCGTTTAATCAATGATTTTTGCTTTCCCCCCTGTCCCCCTAGAATGTCTAGATTTAAATTTGTATGAGCAAACTCAAGGATTGGATATGGACCATGTCTTTTGTCATCAAATTAGGAATTGGGCAAAATGACATCAAAGAAAGTTAAACATTTGTTTTAGCAATTGTTTAGTCATTGATTTTTACTCTTTTTTATGTCCACCTACAATGTCAGATTCCGATGTGGATGAGTAAACTTGAGGATTTTATATGGACCATGCCTTTTGTAAATCAAATAAAAAATTGGGCAAAATGATGACAAAGAAAGTTAGAAACTTTGTTTCAGCAATTCCGACAGCGATGAGGAAACTCAGGGATTGGATATGAACAGTGCCTTTTTTGCTCGTGCTGCCAGTGGGGTGCCCAAAAACCAGACTCTAAAAAGGATATTGCTCTATATCAGCTTTACTCTGGGAGAATTAATAGTTGATTTTGCTATGTATTTTGTCACCCTAGAATGTCCGATTCCGACAGCGATGAGGAAACTTAGGGTTTAGATATAAACAGTGCCTTTTTTGTTCGTGCTTCCAGTGGGGTGGCCAAAAAGCAGACTAAAAAAAGCAGATGCCAATAATATATTGCTTTAACGCTGCTTTGCTTAGGGAGAATTAATAGTTGATTTTGCTCTTTATTTTGTCACCCCCAGAATGTCTGATTCCAATAGCGATAAGGAAACTCAGGGTTTGGATATGAACAGTGCCTTTTTTGCTTGTGCCGCCAGTGGGGTGGCCAAAAAGCAGACAGCAAAAAGCAGATGCCAGAAAGATATTACTTTATCTCTCCTTTACTAAGGGGGTGTTGTTCAAAAATTGCAATTAATCGCAAGTTGCAGTTGATCGGAACGTGCCAATCAAATTCATTGTTTTATGCGTGTCTTGTAAAATGCGCGTACTTTGCGTGAATAAAAATGGGCGTTACAATTTGTAAAGTTGCAGTTCATTTTGAACAAAACCCCCTTTAAAAGAATTAACTTTTGATTTTGCTCTTTGTTTTTGTCACCCTAGAATGTCCGAATCCGACAGCGATGAGGAAACTCAGGGTTTGGATATGAACAGTGCCTTTTTTGCTTGTGCCGCCAGTGAGGTGGCAAAAAAGCAGACTCCAAAAAGCAGATGCTAAAAAGATATTGCTTTATCTCTGCTTTACTAAGAGGGTGTTGTTTAACCCTATTTTAACTGGGCTTTTTCAGACCAAGTTTATACTGGGGGGGGGGTCAATTTGACCCCCCCTTCAGATCTCGGCCGTGGATCGCGCGATCGCCGCGAAATTTTGCACGCGCATAGTGTAGAGTGTAAACTAAATGACTGTATAGTTTAATTTTCTGAAAATTTATGATTTCTATTTTTAATTAATTAATTATGCAAATTTGTGCATGAAATATTATTTTCTGTTCTATTTCACTCATTGAAGCTCCTAGAAAGNGCGCATACTCTGCGCCAATGAAAATGGGCATTACAATTTGCAAAGTTGCAGTTGATTTTGAACAACACCCCCGTTTAGGAGATTTAATTATTGATTTTGCTATGTATTTTGTCATCCTAGAATGTCCGATTCCGACAGCGATGAGGAAATTCGGGGATCGAATATGAACAGTGCCTTTTTTGCTCGTGCTGCCAGTGGGGTGGCCAAAAACCAGACTCTAAAAAGGATATTGCTCTATATCAGCTTTACTCTGGGAGAATTAATAGTTGATTTTGCTCTTTATTTTGTCACCCCCAGAATGTCTGATTCCAATAGCGATGAGGCAACTCAGGGATTGGATATGAACAGTGCCTTTTTTGCTCGTGCTGCCAGTGGGGTGCCCAAAAAGCAGACTCTAAAAAGCAGATGCTAAAAAGATATTGCTTTATCTCTGCTTTACTAAGGGGGTGTTGTTCAAAAATTGCAATCAATTGCAAGTTGCAGTTGATCAAAACGTGCCAATCAAATTCATTGTTTCATGCGTGTCTTGTTAAATGCGCGTACTTTGCGCGAATAAAAATGGGCATTACAATTTGCAAAGTTGCAGTTCATTTGCAGATAATTTTGAACAAAACCCCCTTTAAAAGAATTAACTTTTGATTTTGCTCTTTATTTTGTCACCCTAGAATGTCCGAATCCGACAGCGATGAGGAAACTCAGGGATTGGATATGAACAGTGCCTTTTTTGCTCGTGCTGCCAGTGGGGTGGCCAAAAAGCAAACGCCCCCGCCTCCTGCCAAGACGAAAAAGAAAGGCAAAGGAAAGAAGGAGGAATCAGAATCGGTGAGTGAATTTGCAGAGTTGCCAACTGGCAGAATTTAATATTATTCAGGGTGCTACAAGAATGTTTTGCACTACTTGCCCTGTCATGCCAGTTACGCAGTCAAAAGGCAATATTTCATAGAGCCATACTGTATGTAGTTGTGCTATAAGGCCTCATAAAGGGTTTTTTCACAGATATCAAATTTCCAATTTTCACTTTTCTTTCTCTCTGGTGTTATTTTAAATTATGTACTATGTCTGTCCAGCAAAGAAGTTTTCTCTCAATGTTATAGCTTATTATTACCAAGTGTAGTGCGATGCATTTACTTTCTTTGTTCTTTGCAGCTGGAGGACATGGATCCACAGATTCTGGAGAGCAGAAAATTAGCAGGTTTGTGTTAAAATTTACATTTATATGTTGGGACCTAGCTGGGAACAGAAGGGAGAAGGGAATTCAACAGATTAAACAACTAAGTTCATTCATGCATTTACAATACATTGAAATTTGTGAGACATAATTTTGAGAAAGTAAGCGTAATGAGCACCTAGCTGAGGCAGAGACCAGCTCTATACAAGAGGCTATCACTATCAGCTACTTAAACAAAAAGGAGAGTAGATTCTCCGCTTATTTACTGAATACGTGCGGTACCTGTTCAAACGTTTGCACAGTTTAAGAGAGAAGGAAATGTATTTTATATGCAGTTATCTATTGAGAAGGTTTGAGTGGGCAATCCGTTTTGTATTTTTTAGAATCTTTTTGAAATATTTGCAATTTGCAAACTTAAGCTGAGCTTGGACTGCAAGAAAAATATTATCAATAATTGTGTGAATTATAAAATGGCGTGTGAAGAATGATTCTTAACAAGACATGTCATGATTTTGCAACATGGTAAGGATTGATTTGTAAAATATCAGGGTAAAAATTATTGGTCGATCTGACTTGCTCAGTGTAAACTATGTTAGTATCATACTTCTTTCCATGCAGCTTTGGGCTTCATTCTAAATTACATTCATGAACATCTGATAAATTTTTATATGCAATTAGAAAGGGCTCTGTATTATAAGAAAAGTGCTGCTTCTTTACGGTCTCAACCATTTTATTCTTTCCTATTTTGTATATATGATTTTAATTGATGAGATTGAATAAAGTTTGAATTGAACTATGTCATTTCCTTAATGTTATAAAGATCGTTCATATTCTATTTGTAAAAATGATTTTTGTTCTCTCATTTCAGTGAAAGGCAATGAGAAGGCGAACGAAGGAAATTATCATGCTGCCATCAAATTTTTCTCAAAAGCAATAGAGTTAAATCCTATGGATTTCAGGTATGTTAATTTCACTTAGTTTTTCCAAAAATCCCAAGAATCTTATCCAAAATGTCCTCTTATTTTATTCTATTTTTTCATTGCAGAGACCCTCCCCCTCCTCCCAATTAAATGGGAGCATCCATGTGCAAATATGCAAATAATGAATCCCTGGGCATTATGATACAAAATATTTCATGAAGTAAAATTAAATTTGGTATTCTCTAATACAAGATGCATACATGTAGCTGAGTGAAATGGGTCAGTGCAATTTGTTGGAATGATTGATATTGCCTATTGCATCAGTAATAGGCAATACTTAAAGACTTGGTCTCCGCCAGAATAAGAAAGTTAATGAAGATTTCAATGTTATAACTCAACAGTAGTTTGTCTTGCAAATTGGCAATGTTTTGTCACGTGATATGACATAATTCATCCACTTCTCTGCAATCGGTTTATTATATATTACTGTTTGAAAAAAAATCCCCCTTTTCAATGCTTAAGACTAAAAGATAATTTTTTTTTCGTTGATATATACATGGGTACAGATACATTTATTGATTCAAACTTTTTAAGATTTTGAATAAAAAATATCATTTATGGAGCAAAGCAGATTCTTAAAAATAATAAGTTGCATACAATTTCCAAAGATATACTTTTAAAACTTGGAAATTTTGTCTCTTTTAGGTATACTCCTCTTCATGATGTAAACTATTAATGTATTGTTGTGTGAATGAATACCTTATCAAATGTTTAAAAAATAATTTAATTTTCTGTTCTCCTTTGCCTGTTTGATTAAAGTAACTATGATGTATTTGCTTTTCTTCTAAATTTTTTCTTTTCCATTACAGATTCTTTGGAAATCGCTCATTTTGTTATGACCATTTACAAATGTATGACCAGTAAGTATGTTTATCTTTTCCCCTCTATGTGCTTGGTATTTTACAATTCTCCTTATTGTATATATGTTATTGTTATTCTAGTAATGCATTATGCAGTTTAAAAATCGGGACTTCGATTTGGCATGCTAACTTCCTGGCCAACTCGATTAAAGCCTATCTGTACTGGGATTTGGCGCCATGAAGCCCCCCCCCCCCCCCTCAATATTTGTTCACACTCTGTGTGATTGTGTTTTTTTTTCTTTTAGATCTCACACAACTGTTGCAACCAAATTTGCGACGCCGCGCATACGGTCTCTAGACAAATTAGTATCTTTACAAGGGACGTATGCAAGGAAATAGTCTTATTACTCTGTTGTCAATATGCAGATTTATTATAAACGTGCATGGGCAAACAATGTGATGTAAATGAAACACACAGCAAGCAAAATGATTTTAACAGACTTGTTAAGACCTATTCAGAGGCGGGGAGGGATATGAAGAAGAAAAGAGCCAAATTTACTTAAAGTAGGATGTGAATGACTCCAAGGAACCAGCATTACATGTATGTATGTTGTTTTGGAATGTGTTCTACAGTAGCGTGTTATGGCGTGATATGTGCAGCTATATGCAATAGGGAAAACTCCTACTTCATCATTTTGAATTGTCTTTTTCCTCTCTTCTTAACAGCGCACTGAGGGACGCAGATCAAGCCATCCTATTGGACAAGACATGGCCAAAGGGTCACTACCGAAAAGGCCGAGCCTGGAGTGGTCTAAAAGTAAGTTTTAATATATATTTGAGCCTAATGCTAAAAAATTAAAATGATAAGTGGAGGCACCATGATGTAGTGGTCATGACCCTTGCCTTTCAACCAGAGGGTCGTAGGAAAGTAGTAAGATGTGATAAATTTTGAGAGTGGAACAGGTGATGAATTAATTCCTTTTGTTTCTTTTTCAGCTTTATACCGATGCAGAGACAGCCTTTGAGCATGTCTTGAAACTTGATAAAAACTGTGCTGAAGCCATCCAGGAGCTGAGGACTGTACGTGTCTATCGGCTTATGGTGAGTGACCGGAATCGTTTCTTTTTATTCCTTTTTCGTTGTGGATACTTTGTTTGATATTAGAAGTAGCAGACTGATTTATACCATATCTATTGACATGGCAAAACAATTTCATTCTAAAATTTTGTTTATCAGCTCTGCATGAGTGAAGCACCCCTTGAAATAAGAATTCAAGGGGTCAAGGCCTTTTTGATAAGGGGCAATTTTCTACCAAGAACTAGCAATTGCTAATCCAAAGAGGGCAACACAGTTTAGTAGGATTTTTCAATGTCAATAGCTGATAAATGAAGTGACAAAGGACTAGGTCAAAGTAAACAACTTAATTCTAGCCATCACAATAGCTTCATGATCACAAAGAAAGAAGCATCCATGTTTATTCACCGACAGGTTTTTAACATTTCTCAGACGAATAAGGGAAAGGAATTCCGTTTGTATGCATGTAAAGTGCTTGAATAGAATTTGTTTACTTTATCCCAGGCCTTTGTCCCTTCTGCTGACAGTGAATTGGACACTTATAGGACAGAGTCTGATGTTTTAGATCCTTTAACCCTAATCCCATTGGGATATTTCAGTCATCTCAGTTCATTGGGGGGGGGCTTATTTGGCCCCCCCCCTCTGATCTTCGCCGTCGACCGCGCGATCGCGCCGAAATTTGGC